>SMMQ01001979.1:0-20288 GCA_008271595.1 [Pythium] brassicae (nom. inval.) | reverse complement strand
GATCGCCTCGACGTCCGCGAGGAACTCGCCGTACGTGACCCACTCAAAGTCGCCAGCCGCTCCTGTCACCGGGTCCACGCTGCGCGTGCCGAACAGCCGGCGTGAGCCGTCGTCCACGGACGCGCGCTCTTGCAGGTTGGTCCAGAGCGTCATGTGCGCTTCGTAGTCCGGCTGCACGTCCACGACGCGGATGGCGCCTTGCGTGCTCGTCGCGGAGTCCGGGAGCTCGCGCGAGAAGCTCTTGGGCTGCTGCGCAGGACCGTCGGCGCCTCCCGCATCCGCGTGGACGCTTGCGGTGCTGCCACCGGCGCTGCTGCTGCCGGTGCTGCCTGTGCTCGCGCTGCGCTTGAGGGAAAAGCTCGCGGACCTGGGCAGTCGGCTCTTGACGAACGCCGGGATCTGCATCATTGCGGGCGTTCGGGCGTCACGGGACTTCTGCGCCAGTGGGTCTGTCGGTGTCGGCGCGAATGAGCTGCTGGCGCTCTGTAGGCGCGTGGGGGACTCGAGAGAGAGCGAGAGAGCGAGACGAAGGCGGGAGGAAGAGAAGGGAGCTGCCATTATCGAGCGAGTCCACCTCAAGGTGGGCTCACTTGCTTTGAGTGTCAAAGTTTGACCTGCTGTTGGATGTCGGATTGTTCCGAGGAGCGTAGAGATGCGGCGGCTACCGTCCGCGTCAGTAAAGGACGTGTGTATGTGCGTCTGTGTGCATATGTGTGTGTGTGTGTGTGTGTCACCAACAGTGATGATCATGTGCGCGTCTGGCACAGAACCAGCACTTGATGTGGTCACACTCGCCGACGTGTGCGACCAAATAACGCGGAGAGTACCGTACTGTACAGTACTACTAGCACTCTCGCGCGATGGCATAGACGAGCTTGGACAGCAGCTTCTGCGACAGCTTGGTCGCACCTGCGCACCTGCGCGCCACGACGATATCAGCTGAGCTCTTGCCGCTTGGACGGCGTCCATCATTACGCGGGTGAGCCTGCCGTGGTGAAAGGCGTGCGTGCATGAGCAGCCTCTCTCACTCTCCGAGTTGCAAACAGAAGCTTAGAAGGACCCACTCCACGCATCTTCAGCCGCACGCCGACGATGACGACGGTCAAAGCAAGCACCCACACCGAAGACTCGGAGCTGCTCGTCGCCACTGACGCCGACCTTCAGAGCCCATTCGCGCGCATGCGCTCCCCATCGGTTGAAATGGCGTCGATCGGCGACGACCCCGGCTCCGATCGCACGGCAACCCAATCGGTGAGCATTCGGATGCGCTCGAACCGCAGCCGCGGGGCGGCGAGAGCGCGTGAAGACCTCGGAGACCCGAGCGCTCCTGCTGCGTACTCTCGATATCCTAAAGACGCACAGAGCAGCAGCAACACCAGCGCCGAGTCCATTGCAACGCGGATACGCCGGCGGCTGCATCTCGACCGAGCGCGAGGTGCGCGAGTGTGTGTGTGTGTGTGTGTGTGTGTGTGTGTGTGTGTGTGTGTGTGTGTGTTAGCGCACTGATTGCGCGCGACCCGCACCGCGTTCCCGCGCGGTGTGCTCGCTGTCGGCGACTGTAGTACTGTACTCATCGTAGCATCATCGCTTTGCAGTCGAGTTTTGCACGAACGCGGAGCTCGCGACCCGCGTCGCGCTCGGAGTGTTGCTCGCCGGGATCGCGCAGACGCGCGCGCCGTCGGCGTCGTCGCCCGATGGCCACCGCCGCGCGTGGCTCTTCCTGCCGGACCACTACTTTCTAGGCGGCCTCACGTACGCGGCCGTGATGGTCGTGTACGCCGGCGCGCGCACGGTCGGCGGCGTGCTCGAGCAGATGTGGCAGATCGACGTCGGCGTGGCGCTCGCGCTGCTCTTCGACTTTGTCGTGTTCGCGACCATCCCGATGACGCAGGCGCACCTCGTGGCGGCGCCGGCGAACCTTCTGCGCAACGGCTCGACGTACTCGATCAGTCTGCGCGACCTGGCGGTCGTCGTGCCGCTGCTGCTGCTCTTCACGTTCGTCGTTCTCGTGTCGCCGACGGTGCGTGCGTGCGTCGGTGTTCGTGTGCAGCTGACGAGGAAAACAAGGGGAGGGGGGAGGGGGTGGCACTCGCGCGAGGCGACGCGACTGACGCGTCCGCTTTGAATGCGATGGCCACGCATCCAGCAAAGCAACATCAAGAAGTTCGCTGTCAGCACGAGTCTCTACTTTAGTGCGTTGGTGCTTGGCAGCTATTGGTCTTCAGCTTGGCGCTGAGTGTCGGGTCGTCGCCCGCGCGGGCTTGCACTGACGCTGCGGTTGCGACTTTTGTCGGTCTGTCGGTGTCGCTTGTTGCTGCGCGGCTCTCACTAGCGCTGACGCTCATGAACCCAATGAACCCGATCTACCCGAACCAGCTCAAGCCGCAGAACGACGCACTCTTCGGCACGAAGAACCTCATGACGAACTTTGCGATCTACTCGATCGTCGGCGCCGTGGGCACGATGATCGGACTCGCGACGGTGCTGCTTCCGACGCCGATCCTGTGCGTCCGAGCGCTTTGGAACGGATTGCTGCTCGGCTGGTGCGCAAGCTGAACTATGTTCTCTGTGTGTGTGTCCGTGCGTCTGTGAACGAACGTGCTGTAGAGCCACTCGACAGCTGAAGGCACACATCAAGGACGCGCCGCACGACATCCGCGACGTTCTCAACCTCATCGTGGACTCGTACTGCTTCCGCGCGAAAGACATCAAGTCCATGGACTTCTTCCGCCTGCGCCTCGACCGCCTGCTCGCGGTCGCGCGCGCGCGGCTCGACGCCATGGAGCGGCTGCTCGGCGACTGCGGCTGGGAGGAGCTGCTCGGCGTCTGGCTCTGCGACCGGTTCAACAAGACCGTCGCGAAGCAGTTCGTGAAGCTGTACTCGCGCTTGCTGCAGAACTTGCACGCTCTCAAGTTCGCGATCGAGGCCGAGACGAGTCCGTGGACACACGTCGTGCTCGTCCGGAAGCTCCAGAAGCGCATCTACGTGCTGCAGACTGAGACGAACGACCTGCTCGAGGAGATCTCCGACCACGTGCTGCGAGCTGAAACGAGTACGTGCCTCCGTGTGTTTGCGTGGCAACTGGGGTTGCGTGCGCTGAGAGCAACCACCTGAGCAACGACTCACTAGGACCCCTCCTTCTCACTTTCACTCTCGCGCTCTCGCGCACAGACATGTCGTCGCCTCGGTTCGCCACGCTGGAGCGCAAGCTCGAGATCTTCATGGCCAAGTACGCGACGCTCTACAGCGACGTCGCCGCATCCGAGGTGCATGCAGCAGCCGACGTCGGCCGGACCATGCCGCTGCACCTCTTCCTCTACAGCTTCCACGCGCTCGCGCACTCCCTGATCGACTTTCAGCACCAGTTCAACCGCAAGAACTTCTCCGCGCGCTACCGAGTGCGCAGCTTTCTGCGCGCAGTGGGCGCCAGCTTCTGCGAGCGCGGCAACTACCCGCGCACGCTGCTGCTGTTCTCGTTGCGGACGACACTCGCGGTGCTGCTCGGCGTCGGCGTGTCCACGTTTGCCTTCGCGTTCAGCTCGACCGTGCCGACCGCGATCGCCATGGTCGCGCAGGTGCACATGGGCGGCTCGTACAGCAGCACGGCGAACCGCCTCACGGGGCTTGTGGCGGGCTCGGTGCTGCCCTCGATCTTCAGCTTCTTCCTGTGCCGACTCGAGAGCGACGTGCTCTACAACACGCTCAACAACCTCGTGCTCTTCGTCTGGACCGCCGGCTCGATGTACGTCTACTTCAGCGGCTCGTACCTGCGCGTCGCTGGCGTCGTCTCGGCGTTCATCGCGGCGTCCGTGCTGCTCCAGCACGAGTGCCGCAACGCGAGCACGTCAGTGAACATTCTGTCGTACTCGGCGCTGACAGAGAACGCGCTCGGGATCCTCATCCTGCTGCTCGTGGAGCTCACGCTGCAGCCCGCGAGCGCCACGACGCTCTTGCGCACGAGCATCCAAGGGCTGCTCGCGCAGTACAGCGACGTCTTCCGCAAAGTCTTTCGCCATCACATTGCGAGTGAACGTCTCGGCGCGACGGGTGATCCATCAGGGCGGCCACCGTCGACGCTGCCTCTGAGCGTCGAGATGCTGCGTCAGAACCAAGGCAAGCGCCTAGACGAGCAAGAGCGCAAGGCGCTGCGGCTGCTGGTGTCAACTACGCTCCCGCAAGTGCTCGCTGAACAAACTCAGCTGCTGCAGGACGCGGCGCTCGAGCCCGCGCTCTGGCGACCAAAGTTCTCGGCCGACAAGTACGCGCGCGTGCTGGTGGAGTGCCGTTCGCTCTTGGCGCGGCTGTGCGTGCTGCTCGACCTTGTAGAGTGGCGCGAGAAGCGGAGAGCAGAAGGCGCGGACACGCTCCTTCAGCGGCCGCTCGCGAGCACACTGAACGCGGAATGCTGTGCGGCTGCAGCAAGCGCTGCCGAGACAGCTGGTCCGGACGAGAGCAGCGACGCTCCGCTGCCGTCACCGCCGCCGCACCAAGCAGTAGGAGCGCCGGAAGGGACACCCCGAAGCGCAGACTGGTCTCGACCACTGCCATCCGCCTCGAGCGCGCTGCGCACTTGGCTGCTCAGCCAAAGCGCGTTCGAGTCGAGTGTCGAGGACTCGCTCGAGACGCTCTCCCAGCTCTTTGGCGCCGACTTTCTGCACTCGAGCGGCGACGAGAGTGCGCTCTTTCTCCAGATGATCGAGGCGTTCCGACTCGCCGACACGCACCGGCGCGGCGAGGTGGACGCGCGCGATCTCACGCTGCTGCTCGAGAGACTGCTCCCGTACTCGGCGATCGGCACTGTCAACGCTGAGCAGTTCATTGAGGAGTTCATGCGCACGGTGGACAAGAACGGCGACGGCAAAGTCTCGTTTGCCGAGTTCAAGCGCGCGCTCGACGAGGGCGTTCGCTTCGAGCTCGTGATCTACGACACTGCAGCGGTGGTGAACGGCGGAGCCATTTCGTCCGGCGGTGCCTCTCGCGCTCCTTCGACAGCACCTCTGGCAGCGCTGGATGTGATCACGCCGGACGTGAACCAACTCGGGGGCGCGAGAGCTGTCGGCGCGCAAGGTATCGCTTCGGCGTTGCCACTGAAAGCGCCTTCTCCAGGGTCGCCCCGCAGGCGCCGCACTTCACTGGAGCGCTCTGGCGACGCGCTGCTCAACGTCGAGTCATTCTCTGTTCGCCAAACCGCGACCGCACTCAAGCAAAGCTACGCGGAGCTGTTCGTGGTGCGATACAGCCAGCTGCAGCAGCAGGAAAACGCCGTGTCGATGGACGACGTGATCGTCACGAGCTGCCTGATCTCGACGTGTGAGGAGATTGCAGCGAGTCTCTCGTTGCTTAGCGCGTTGGCAGCGACCTGAGTGAGCGGCGGCAACTTCATTCCTCGCGCATCGCTACTGAGCCGAGGACTTTCCGTCTTACGTCAATCGCCGCGCTCTTCATCGCGCCCTGCACCAACTGCGCAGGCTTCTGGGTGTCCATGTCGTCGTCGTCGGGGTTGCTGGTGCTTTCGGAGTCCACAGAACTGCCAGGAACTTCACGATACAAACGCTGACAACAGCGCCGCGATATCAGCGAGGTCGATCTGTCTATGCGTCAAGCGGACGTGCCTTAAGTTGCCCAGCTGATGGCGCGTTTGGAGCGCAGCGCATGACACCGGTCTCGAGCTGCTGCAACCGACTGCCAGCGCGTCAAGTGCGAGTAAGTGGCCGTCGCGCCCACGGTCTCGATCTTGTACTAGTACTCGTCGCGGCATTTGCCCAGGAGGCGGAGCACATCTGAACCCCGCGCTCGTATGAGCGAGAGATCACCCAACTCCAGCGACCAAATCGTGCGATGGTCGCTTGGAGCTTCCGAACACGCGGTCAAGCGTCTTTTCGATAGGTTGCAGCACCGACGCCATGTCGGTCTCGTGCGAGCCCTTGAAGCGCAGCTCAGTTGCTGACAGCTCGAGGGACGGGGCTTGCAAAGTCCCCGCTTCGTCAATATCGTTGTCGTACGCTCCCCTCCCCATTGTGTAATGTAGCTCCCTGCTGGGGCAGCGACATCAGCGCAGGCGTGAGAGACGCGACGAGCGCGTCCGCAATAGCCGCCGTCAAACTCGTCGGCGAGAGCAGGATCGCGAGCGTGAAGAACTCGGGTGACTGCGCGTCCTTCGTTTGGCGGCATAGCCAGCGGTCGAGCTCCTTTTGGTCGTTCGGATTGCGCACCATTTCGGAGCGGAGAATCGCCGCCCATCAGCTCGCCTTGAGCTCGCCGAGAGGAGGAGTGGATGTGCACGACATTCGCGCATGGAGCTCCTTCTTCGTGCTAGCGTGCGGGTGTGTGATGTCGTCGAGGTCGAGCGTGAGCTCGAGCCGCACATCGAGCGTTTGGTCGCAAGACCGCAGACGCTCACCGTGCTCTGCGTGCCCCAGGCTCCAGTAGAGCGGTACAGTAGTGACCGCGTGCGAGACGCAAATGCGCTTCGGCTTGCGGCATCGCCTCCATGAAAATGCATTTGTGCGCTGGATTTTTTACTCCAAAACGCTGTTCACCAGACCGATTCCGCCATGCAAGTCTGCGTGCAACTTGCCAGTATCAGTCTGGTAAACAGCATTTGCTGCACAATGGCACCACAACACTGACGCAAGCAGGTCAAATATCGGCGAAGAATATGCACGCGATGACCATCCAGTAGCAAAGGGCGTCGCATATCGAGTACGGGCGCCTCGCATTGCGGCGACAAACTGTGCGACTGCTTCGAGAGCGCGTCCCAGCGGGCTCCAGCGCATGCGGGTGCGGCTGGGCCGGCAATGGCGGCAAGTCGCTGGATACTGAAGTGAACGGAGGATGCGGAGACACTGGAGACCGCTGGACGGCGCGGGCGATCATGCGGCGGCGGTCGCTCGAGCTCATGGTGGCACGTGCAGACAACTCGGGTCGTATTCGCCTACAAGTCGCAAGTATCGGTGGTGCCGCCGATATACACTGTGCAGTATTCGTCATTCAAGTTGAAGCTTCACCCACGAAGTCGCTCGTGGCAAGTCACCGAAACGACAGTACTGTACTGACAGTTTTTAATCACTGTATCCAGATTATTTTTAATCTCAGAATTAGTGAATCCAGGTGAGTTGATTTGAAATATGAATGCTGCTGATCCAAAATAATCACTGGTACAGCACAGACATTATTTATGACAGTGTGACGTTGTTACAAGAAAAGGACAACACGTCGCTTGAGTGAAACCCGTTCACACTTGTTCTCTTCGCACAATACAACAATATGAACGCAACAACACCAGCAAGCGCGGTCAGCGCTCATGAGCACGCATGCACTAGAGTCCAGTGGCTCGGTTTCACTCTTCTCCCTTCTCGAGCGCGTGTTGCTCTTCTGTGCACGCGGTAGGGTCCCCGACAGCACCAACTCCCTCACTGGAGTTTGGACCTTGCACCTTGTGTGCAGGAAGTCACTCTATATTCCAGCACCCGCGCATCACACCTCGTTTTGATTGTCACCAGAACTTTCTCGACAAACGGCGACAGCGCGGTTGTCGCTCGCTGGCTTTCGTTATGATTGGAGAATGAAAGCAAGCAAAAACATGCACGCATGAGCCACTTTTATCTTGCAGTGCTGTTTGTACAGAGCGAGCTGAATCACATGTCCTGCATGATGCCGATGGCATGCATGTCTCGAGCGAGCCCAACAGATCAACACGTGCACAAAAGGATCCAGTTGGTTCATCACGGTTCTTGTGACTGTTATTAACACATTTGACATTTTGATCGCCGAGCCGAAGTTGAACTTTACAAAAGAGAATTTAGAACGATGTTTAACATCCCTTCTTATTATCGTTTTTACTCTTATACATGCATATACAATTCAACGATATTACAAAAATGTCTTTACAATCATGAAAACTCCCTTTGGAGCACATATCCTATTATAAGAGGCGTGTCATGTCGTCCCCATCACCCTCGACCAGGCTTCAAAGCATCCGATGCGAGGTCGGCTTGACCGACCTCGATCTCATCGGATGCCGTGACGGCATCGTCACCGTCGTGGTCGTTTTGCACAACTGCTCATTCCCCAATTCGCCTCGCAACGCCCAAGTTCTCCCGCCAAAGGCCAAGCCCTCCAAGCTTTCCAAGTCAAGACCCCCCCCCCTCCTCCTTACACACACTAACCCGCAAGCACCATGGGCTGCATGGACGTCACACCCACCACCTCCACCAAGCCGACGTCCGTCGAGCTCTCAAACACGGCCACCGCCTCGCGCGGTGCCGTGCGCGTGTTCAACTCCGCCGATGAGCCCAAGTTCGCTGGCGAGCCGGACCTCACGCTCACACTCTACGAGGTGCTCATGCGCCGCAAGAAGATCGACCCCAAGGGCACTGGCCGCATGTTCGGCACGCGCAAGCCTGACCCGGCTACGGGTGCGCTCGGTGCCTTCCAGTGGGTCACGTTCGGCGAGTTCCTCGCGGACGTCGAGGCGCTGTCGTCCGGACTCAGCCACTCGCTCGGCGTCAAGCGCGAGGACATTGTTGGCGTGTTCGCCAAGAACCGCTACGAGTGGTCCATCGTCGAGCACAGCTGCAACCGCATGACGTACACGCTCGTGCCGCTCTACGACACGCTCGGCCCCACGTCCGTGCCGTTCATCATGAACCACACGGAGATGCGCGTCGTGTTCTGCGCCAAGCCGCAGTTCAAGACGCTCATGGAGTGCGCGCGCGAGTGCCCACACATCAAGACCGTCGTGCAGTTTGAGGACATCGACGACGAGGAGCGCGCGCTCGCCAAGCAGCACAACATCGAGCTCTTCACGCTCGCGGAGGTCATGGCGCGTGGGCGCGCGAACCCGGCGGCCGCCGACCCGCCGCGCCCGGACGACCTCTCGACGATCTGCTACACATCGGGCACGACGGGAAACCCGAAAGGTGCGATGCTGACGCACAACAACCTCGCGGGCACAGTCGCGTCGTTCCATGTGACCAAGATCCTGCCGTCGGACGTTCACATCTCGTACCTGCCGCTCGCGCACGTGTTCGAGCGCGTGAATCACACGGTGCTGCTCTCAAACGGCTGCTCGATCGGGTTCTACCAGGGCGAGGTCACGAAGCTCATGGAGGACATTGCGATGCTCCAGCCCACGTTCTTCATCTCGGTCCCGCGCGTGCTCAACCGCGTGTACGACAAGATCACGCAGGGCGTGAAGGAAGCCGGCGGCGCCAAGGAGTTCCTCTTCAACGCTGCGCTGGCGGCCAAGCGCAAGCGCCTCTTCGCCGAGGGCACGTACTCGCACGGCTTCTGGGACGCGCTCGTGTTCAACAAGCTCAAGGCGCTGCTCGGCGGCCGCGTGCGCATGATGCTGAGCGGCTCGGCGCCGCTGAGCGGCGAGGTGAAGGAGTTCCTCGCGATCGCGTTCGGCTGCCCCGTCGTCGAGGGCTACGGGCTCACTGAGTCGACGGCCGGGATGTCATGCTCGCGAGACTCGATGCTCCCGGGCAACAACGTCGGCCCGCCCATGGGCTTCGTGCAGATCCGCCTCGAGGACGTGCCGGACATGAACTACACGAGTCGCGACTCCCCGCTGCCTCGTGGGGAGGTGCTCGTGCGCGGCCCGAACGTGTTCAAGGGCTACTACAAGCAGCCGGAGCTGACTGCGCAGGTGCTGAGCGACGACGGCTGGTTTCACACGGGCGACATTGGCTGCTGGAACGCGGACGGCTCGCTGCGCATCATCGACCGCAAGAAGAACATCTTCAAGCTGTCGCAGGGCGAGTACGTGGCGCCGGAGAAGATCGAGGGCATCTACATCAAGAGTGCGTTCGTGGGTGAGGTGTACGTGCACGGCGACTCGCTCCAGAGCTTCGTCGTCGGCATCATTGTACCGGACCCGGACGTGGTCGCCAAGTGGGCGGCGGCGAACGGCCGGACGGGCGACGCTGCGACGCCCGCGAAGCTATGCTCGGACGAGGGCCTCAGGAGTGCAATCATGGCGGATCTGGGCGAGCTCGCGAAGGCGAACAAGCTCTTCCGCTTCGAGCAGATCCAGAAGCTCCACCTGCACCCGCGGTCGTTCGGCGAGAGCGACCTCATCACGCCCACGTTCAAGCTCAAGCGCCCGCAGCTCGCCAAGTTCTTCGAGAAGGAGATCCACGCCATGTACCAGCACGCGTGAGCGAGCGCCAGAGCCACGCACGGCGCCAGGAAGGGCAGCTGCGTACTGTAGTAGCACGAGTGAGACTCTTGACGAAAGAGAGTTCTGTTCCAAGTTTGTCAATCAAGTATGGTGGTGTTTGGAAGTCTGGATCATTTGAGGAGATCGAAATACCTCGACCACCGACTGCCCTGGACACACTTCCTGGTGCTGTTGTGCAGCTCACCCATTTTGCTCGTCCGCGCGGGATGTTCACGCCGGTGCTGCCAGAGATTGTGGCGCCGAGGCCGAAGCTGGCGCCTTCGGCGTCACTACTCCGACGCCGGTCGTCCAAGCGCCTCACAGAACTCCCGGAGGTTCGGTCTGAGAGCCAAGCAGGCGGCGACTCGGCCGCGTCGCGCAAGCAGTCCTCGAACGCGGTCCTGACCTTCCAGCGGTCTGTCCGGCAGATTACCAGGCACAAGAGCGAGCTCTTGACCACCATCAAGTCCGTGGTGACCCCGGAGACCCCGACGCACCTGCTCAAGTTCTTGCTCAAGACGCCGGAGCAACAGCAGCGCCTAAGCGCCGTCAAGACGATTCTGGCCGACGAGCCGAGCGCGCGCAACGAGATGAGTCTCGACGTCGTGTACGACTGGATGCTGCAGAACTGCAAGCAGGTGCGCGGCCGGTCGGCTTGTGACGTCTTCGTCCTACTGCGGGGTGGAGCCAAGAGGATGGTCCACCCGCTAATGACTCGTTCTGGAAACCCGACAGTACAGCAACAACATCTTCGGGTCCGCGCCAGAGTACATTAGGCGCGAGATCTGTCGCCAGATGCGGCTGATGAAAGTCATGAGCCAGGGTCTGATCATCCGCCAGGGTGACAGCGGAGACCGCTGCTACATCGTCATCAACGGCATCGTCGACGTCTACATCCAAAAGGAGAGCGAGCTTCTCGCAGCCGGGGCGAAGTCAGGACCGGACTATCGTTCTTCGGGTGCCGGCGAGTCGCAGGGTCCCGAACTCTCGAACGTCAAAGTGTACGGTGATATGGTGGCGAACTTGGGTCCTGGCGCCATGTTCGGCGAGGTCGTGCTCCTGAACCCGACCGCGAAGCGCAATGCCACGATCCTCGCCTCGCAGTACACCGACTGCTGCGAGCTCATCTGCCTCGAGCGCGCCGACTACGCTCGGCTCGTGCGCACGGCGTCCATGGAGGCGTCCCACTACAACCACGCTGAGATCCTCGACCAGATGTACCTTTTCCAAGGCTGGGAGAAGCACGGTGCGCAAGGTGTCGTGCGGGGGAGCGCTCGTGTCGAAGGCAACTACGAAAGCGCATGCTGCTTTCCTTGTTCACTCACCTTCTCGCTGTATCCCATCGGCACCGCAGAAAAGATGCGGCTGGTCAGCGCGATGCGGTCCATGAGCTTCATCAGCAACGTCAGGGAACCTGGGTGGAGAGATTGCGCAACGCCGCTGGTCCTCTTGGTTGTGTGCTAAACTGCTCCTCGCTGTCGTTTGCACACCGACAGGAGTACTTGTACCGCGCCGGCTCGGATGCCAAGTGGATGTTCGTGGTCACGTCCGGTGAGGTCGTCGAGCGGCTGAACTGGGAAGTCTCGGGTGGCAGCGACGCGCTGCGCATGCGACTGCTCGCGCGCTCATCAAAGGCGCCAGAGAAGAAGGTGAACATCGAGCTTGCGCTCGTCGGACCCGGCGACATTGCGGGCGAGTTGCCGTTCGTCACGGCCAAGTGGATCGCAAACTTCGACATCAAGGCGGTGACGGACGTGCAGACGCTGGCGATCGACCGGCGCTACTACGAGAGCAACTTGCTCAACGCGACACCGGAGACCAATCGCGCGATCTACAGCACGCTCCAGAAACTCAAGCGCGTCTCACGCGAGCGCGAGGACTGGCGGCAGCAGCGGCTCGAGTGCGGCTCGGCGTATCCGAACGCGCACATCAGCATGTGCGTGCGTGCGAGGGGCGCTGCTCGTTGGACTTGCGTGCGACTTTGCAGCGCGAGGTGGCCACCGACTCACCCACCCAACCACGACCGACCGACCGTGCGGCAGAACCTGGCAACTCATGCGTATGTCGAACTTGCGCTGTCCGCGCTGCGGCGCAAGAGGACACCTGGCAGTCGACGCCGCACGCTGCTCGAACCCGCCTGGTGGCGGTCCGCCCACGTCGAGTCTTGCAGTCGTGAACGGCAGCCAGCGCAAGTCTAGAGCCGCGATCGAAGCCCAAAAGCGGCAGCTCGCCAAGCTGGCAGTGAACGCGCCGTCCGCTCCTTCCTCCAGGTGCGCGTCTCTTCTCGCTTCGCTATGGATGGAGTGGTGGCAGTTACAGGTGAGGTGTGTGTTGAACAGGAACAGTTTGACTGACTGACTGAAGCACAGATCGCGAGGCTCCGTACTACGTGAATTGTTCGATGACCAGTACCTGCCGACAGCGAAGGAGCAGCTCGCGCGGTGCAGGCGACAACAGCAGCAGCGTGCGTCGCCGACGCCGGCAGCGCTGCCACAGCCGCGACCAGAGCCCTCTACGCCTTTGAACCAACACAACGCAGAAGACAGCGATGCATAGAAACGCTGTTGTACGTCGCGGGCTCTTGGATGGTTGTGCGACGAGAAGAAAGATATGAAGTGAAATGCATGTGGTGTGAGCGCCATTGCGGACTCGATCTTCCGGAATGAAGGTCCTTCAACAAGGAGCCGGTGTGGGTCACACAAACACACACTCCTTTATCCCTCTCGCTCTGGACTTGATCCACATCAAACGCACAGTGGCGGCCCTGTGTGGCGCGCATCCAAACTTTCTCAGTTGATCAGCTGGATGACGCGAGGCGCTTCTCCATCCACGCGACCACGTCCCTGATGATCTCGTCGTGGCCCTCGATGTTGAGCGTCTCGTGCAGCTTGGTCGGCACGACGTTGAGCGTCTTGTCCTTCGTCGCGCACTTGTTAAAGAACCGCACGCTGCCCTTGGCGAAGCAGACAGCGTCGTGCTCGCCGTGGAGCACGTACAGCGGGGCGTCAAAGTCTTTCGTCACGAACGTCGTCTCGTCCTGCGCGAAGCGGCGGCCCTCCGTGATGAGCTCCGCGACGAGGCGGATCGTAGCGCCGTGCGCGGGGCGCAGCGGATCACGCAGCCAGCGGGCGGCGACGTTCGGATCGTTGCTGAGCACGTCAAAGCCAATGGGCGGCATCGTGTTCTTCGGCATCCACGTCGAGAGCTTCGCGACGAGCGAGAGGAACCACGGGTGCTTCCCGAGCGGCGCGCAGTAGATCGCCGCCGCCGAGAGTAACACGCCGTCCCACTGGACACCGCGGGCGTGCGAGCGCTCGGCGATCAGAAGCGTCACGACGCCGCCCATGGAGTGACCGAACACGAACTTGGGCAGCTTGCGCCAGTCGACGCCCGAGTGCGCGTCAAGCGTCGGATCGAGCACGCCGGCGTTGACACTATCGCCGACAGGACCGTCCAGCACGTGCGCCACAAACTCGAGGTAGTCCTCCGCGAGGTGCGCCAGTTTGAGCGCGAACATGCGCTCGCCGTCGCTGAGCCCGTGACCCTGGTGGTCGACGCAGAAGACGGCGAAACCCGCACGCGCGAGGCTGCGCGCCACGTGGTCGTAGCGCCCGCCATGCTCGCCGACGCCGTGAACAAGGAAGACGATACCGCGCGGCGCAACGTCGTGGCGCGGAAGCCACTTGCGCACGAACAGCGCGAAGCCGTGCGACGTGGTGAAGTACGGTCGCAACACGTCCAGCGCCTGTGCGGGCTGCGCAAGCGCGACGCCCAGCGGCAACTGTGGCAGGGCGTGGTGTGCGTGCGTCCAGCTGTAGACGCCGGCGAGCACCTTGTAAATCCCGAGCGCGATGGCGCCGGCGCCGACGGCCTCGAGCACGGACACCATCATCGGAAGGCAGGCGGGCAGAGGTTGCTGGCGGCAAGGAAGGGAATCCAAGGAGATCTGAGAGTGACAAAACTCGGTGATAACCAAGCACGCAACTCTTCAAGGGAGGCCGATCAAATAGAAGACTCGTCGGTGTGATCTTGGTGTGAGTATGGTTGGATTCGAACCCAGTGTGGTTTTATGAACGCATCGCAGTCAACAAAGTTCAAGTCGCCGTAAACGCACATTTGTTGCAAATTGAGGGGCAATTCCGTTGCGCAATGAGGGGGAAATGGGCGTGAAACCTGCCCCTCAAACCTCCACCTCATTCGAGCAAACGCAGCGCGAAAGAGCTTCATCGTTCTTCCCCCCACGCTGCCGCATTCCGCTTCCCACCGTCAGGAGCTCCTCGCCGCCCCTTCCCCTTCTTCCTTTTCTTCGTCCGCAAGAAGTCACCATGGGCGCCGGACAGAGCACCGTCCCGATGGCCGAAATCGACTTTGAAAGCTACCGCGGCCTGCGCTACTCGAAGGAGGTGCCTGGCTCGCGCAACGCGCACCAGGGACCGATCTACGTCACGGGCCAGCTGCCGGGCATTGTGGACGCCGAGCAGACTGTGTACCACGCGTTTATGCGCGGATGGTCGCAGGAAAACGGCACGCGGCCGTGCTACGGCACGCGGCGCATGGAGAACGGCGTGGCCGGGGCCTACGAGTGGGTCACGTACGGCGAAGTGAAGACCCGTGTGGACGCCATCGCGTCGGGGCTGACGACTGCGTGCGGCCTCAAGCGCCAGGACGTGGTGGCGATCTTCTCGAAGAACCGCATGGAGTGGTGCCTCGCGTCGCACGCGACTGACCGCATGGCGTACACGCTCGTGCCGCTGTACGACACGCTCGGGCCGGACGCGGTGCCGTACATTGTGAACCACACGGAGGCGCGCGTGCTGTTCGCGGGCGCGGACCAGTTCGGCGTCATCCTCGAGTGCAAGGCGGCGTGTCCGACGCTGCAGTTCGTGATCCAGTTTGAGGACGTGACGGACGAGCAGCGGGAGCTCGCGCGTGCCAAGAACGTGGAGCTCATGAGCCTGCGCGAGATCGAGGCGCTCGGGCGCAGCCGGCCGCTGGCGGCGGACCCGCCGCTGCCGGACGACGTGTCGACGATCTGCTACACGTCGGGCACGACGGGCAACCCGAAGGGCGTCGTGCTCACGCAGCGCAACGTAGCGGTCGTGGCGCTGCTCACGGAGGAGCGGCTGAGCGTGACGAAGACGGACGTGCACATCTCGTACCTGCCGTTGCCGCACGTGTTCGAGCGCGCGGTGCTGACCGCGATGGTGCGCAACGGTGGCGCCGTGGGCTTCTACCAGGGCGACGTGCTGTATCTGATGGACGACATGGCGACGCTGGCGCCCACACTCTTCGTGTCAGTCCCGCGGCTGTTCAACCGCGTGTACGACAAGATCACGCAGGGCGTGGCGGCAGCGGGCGGGCTCAAGAAGCTGCTGTTCGACCAGGGCTTTGCGTCCAAGAAGGCGGCGCTCGCGACGGGCGGCTACAAGACGCACGCGTTCTGGGACGCGCTCGTGTTCGCCAAGGTCCGGATGTTGCTCGGCGGCCGCGTGCGGCTCATCCTGTCGGGCTCGGCGCCGCTCGCTGCCGAGGTCAAAGACTTTCTCAAGATCGTGATGAGCTGCGACGTCGTCGAGGGCTACGGGCTGTCGGAGACGGCGGCCGCGCTCACGGTCGCGTCACCGGAAATGCCGCTCGGGCCGCACGTGGGGCCGCCGATCCGGAACGTCGAGGTGCGGCTCGAGGACGTGCCCGAGATGGGGTACACGAGCCGCGACAAGCCCCGGCCGCGCGGCGAGGTGCTCATGCGCGGGCCGAATCTCTTCATGGGCTACTACAAGGAGCCGGAGAAGACCGCCGAGGTGCTCGACGCGGACGGTTGGTTCCACACGGGCGACATTGGCTGCTGGAACGCGGACGGCACGCTGAGCATCGTCGACCGCAAGAAGAACATCTTTAAGCTGTCGCAGGGCGAGTACGTGGCGGCCGAGAAGATCGAGGGCGTGTACCTCAAGAGCAAGTTCGTGGCGCAGATCTTCGTGTACGGTGACTCGCTGCAGAGCCACCTCGTCGGCATCGTGGTGCCGGACCCGGAGGTCGCCGAGGCGTGGGCGCAGAGCCACGGCGGTGGTCAACCCGCGACGGTCGCCGCGCTCGCGCACAACGCCGCGTTCCAGCAGGCCGTGCTCGAGGACATGGACCGCACGGCCAAGGCCGCGCAGCTCCGAGGCTTTGAGTTCGTCAAGCACGTGCACTTCCACCCGGAGCCCTTCTCCATGGACGCCGGGCTCATCACGCCCACCTTCAAGCTCAAGCGCCCGCAGCTCAAGGAGTTCTTCCAGCAGCAGATCCACGACCTGTACGCCAAGGCGAAGAAAGCGCAGGCGTAGGGGGCGGTGGTTGATAAGAGAGGAAGGCGTTGCGCGAGAGTGAGAGATTGAGACGTGCAAGAGGATGCAGGAGGAAAGGAAGGTGGTTGGGACCGAAGACGCTTGTGACCCGGCACTTCCTCGGACCACAGTGGAAGCGCTTGTCATGACGCGTTGTTGCGTGGTTGTGGTGGCCAGTGGTTCGCCAGTCGCGCGTCACTCTTCACATAAACAGCGCGGCTTCGAGTCGCGCAAGTTTCTCGTCCAGCAAGTGCGTGCGGTGCTGCTGCATCCACTCGGGGGACCTGGAGAACGGGCGCAAACAGGAAAGCGCGAGCGTCAGTGTCGACGCCCGAACGAGCCGAACCAGCCGCCTGTCTCACTTGCCGCACCCAGAGCGGTGGTCGCTGAGGAAGTCCATGAACGGCTGGCTTGCGTGGAGGGACGAGCCGAAGAGCAGGTTCTGGCAACCCCCAGCAGGCATAACACGGGCCGTTCGTTGTCAGTCGGCGGTCAGTGGCCGGCTGAGACGAGAACGACGGCGACCACAAGCGCCTGCGCTGGGCCACAGGAGCACCCACCTCGGTCGCGTGGCTCAGCAGATTGCACAGTGACGGTCCAGAGCCGTCCTCAATCTCGCTGCACCGCACGCCGAGCAGCATTACACTGCACCGACAGCCACCACACGCGGGTGAGCAAGCACGCAAGCGAGCACGCGACGAGAGACGTGGTGAACAGTGTCGAACGCCAGCAAACGCACCCGTGCACAGCGATCGAAGCGTGGCTGTGGCGCGAGAATTCCAGTCTGCGCACGCCACACGACCAACCACATCATGAACATTTCACACAAAGTGGTGGTGGAGACAGCACACGCGCAGGTCGAGAGAGCCCTCACCTCACGAAGCGGCACGGGATGAAGCCGATCTTGACGCCCACCTCGCGCGAGTGCGCCATTGTCTGCATCCGTTTGACTGCAGTAGACAGGTTGAGGTGGGTGGATGTAAACGAGAGAGAGGGAGCAGTGAGCAGTCAGGCTGCATGCCCCTCATGACGGCGACCGCTTGTCGGTGGCGTGCTGCATTTCGCCAGCTCTCGGCAACACGCACCAGTCACATACGAGCGAGGACGATCCTCCACCGCGAGGCTCACGTCAACTGCGCACGCGTTCTGTCGTCACGAGACGCAATTGTGTCGTCCATTAGACTGCGGACGTCGCTCGAGTCCACCAGCCTCGCCAAGTCGCAGCGCGCGCACCTTGTTGAGGATTCGGATCTCCGACAGTAGCGACTTGTCGTCTCTGCGGGCACCAAGCGCATCATCAGCCCCTTCTCTTTTGTGCACCACCCGCATACTCGCAAGCACACACGCCCACACGCACAGCTCGAGCACGACGCTCTCCTTTGCACGCGAGAAGCTCTGCCAGCACGAGCGCGCCGAGTACTGCTGCAGGTTCGCAGGTTGGAAGCCACCAGCCGCACCCGACGCACGCCGCACGCGAAAGCCGATGGCAC
Organism: [Pythium] brassicae (nom. inval.); assembly: GCA_008271595.1. Lineage (NCBI taxonomy): Eukaryota > Oomycota > Peronosporomycetes > Pythiales > Pythiaceae > Globisporangium > [Pythium] brassicae (nom. inval.). Next base: position 2,303 of record SMMQ01001979.1, on the reverse strand, counting down.
CCTCGCCTTCGCTCTCGGGTCTGGTTCTGTTGTGGTTGCTGCGGTCGGCGACAGGCTGCACTCGAGGTGCGGGTGCGGGCGATGGCGGCGCGGCGCTCGTGAGTGGAGCAGGCGCTGGCGTCGGGAAATTGACGTTTCCGCTGCCCCCGCCCGAGCGCCTTCTTTTGACGCGCGTCAGCGGCTGCGATATGAAATGCTGCCTCTTGGGTGCGTACGCGCGCTCGGAGGTGTCGTAAAGGTTCGCGGTCATGGGCGGCGGGCTGCGCATGGAGAGCAGCTCGCGTGTCGTCGGCGGTTGGTACCTGGACCGTACTGTAAAACGGATGCAGGAGCCGTTTTATTTGGCGCGCAACGTGTCAGGTCAATTTCAAAAGACAATTTCAAATTTTGTCTCGCTTTTTGGATAATTGTAAAAAAGCTTCAACTCCTGAAAAAGCTCCCTCACTCATTCGCTCCCTGCGTCAACAGAGCTCAATGGAGTTTGGGGACTTCATGGCGGCTCCGCCTGCCGAGGTGGAGCTGGACCGCAAGCTCTACACGATGCTTGAAATCGAGCAGCGGCGCTACGAGGGTTTCTTCACGGCGCTGGACGAGTCGCACGCAGGAACGCTGCCGCGCGCGACGGTGCTGTCGTTCTATGCCAAGTCGGCGCTGTCGGATCCTGTGCGTGCGTGTTCGAGTATCTGGTGTTGCACATGGGAGGGAGGGAGGACACCGCTCACTATATGTGAGCTCTGGGCGTTTTGAGGCTGCTGAAGGAGATCGCAGAGATGTATGGACTCATCAAGTCGCTGGGGGTGCTGCCGGACGCCGACGCGATGAACGAGACGGAGTTCACGACCGGCATGCACTTCATTGTGTGCATGACGAAGCGAAGCCTCGCCAAACTGCCGCGCGCGTTCCCCAAGTACCTCTTCCCCACGCTTGACCTCACGCCGCGCGCAGCGGGCAGCGCGATCAGCAGCATGCCGTCGCCCGAGAAGGAAGAGCTGCAGCTGTCGGGAGCTGGCCGACTGTCGGCGTTCGCGGGGCTCGACGCGACCGTCTCGAGTGGCATCGACGACGGCCGAACGCTCAGCGAGCGGCTTGAGATGCTCCACGACTCCACATCGCTTGTGCAGTTGCTGGAGAAAGAGGTGAGTCGAGCTATACTCGGGATGCTGTCGTGCGGAGGATGTGGAGGTCGCTTTCACCCACCCTCCTTCAGCTCACACCGGACTCTGAGCTTGGCTCTGCTGGCTTGCAATACTGTAGACCCACAACAAACGCTCAGCAGCGAGTGTGCTGCTGAGACTGGACCAGTCGGAGAGCAACACCCTCGAGAGTCTCCGTGCGTGCCTCGGCCTCATCGCCGACAGCGTCGAGAAGCTCGGGTATCCGGTACCGCCGACTGCGCGCGCTATGGACGCGCTGGATGACTTTGGCAATCTTCTGCGCAGCCACGTGCAGGCAACGAAGCAGGAGATTCAGAGTCTCGAGATCTCTGCGCGGATGCTCAGCGTCGCGTCTGAGGTTGAAGGTGGCGTTGGAATCAGCGCGCTCGATAGCGGATGTGAGGACGCAGATCCGTTTCGAGGGCTCGCGCAGCTGACGCAGCAGCTCAGCGCGATGCAGGTGCAGGCGTCGCAGCTCCTTGAGCGGAAAGAGCAGTTGCTGCGTCAAGTGAACGCGAAGAGACTGAGCGCTACACAGACACCGCCGCAACCTTTCGAGCCACCGCCGCCGACTTCGGAGGCACTCGACGTGTCGGTGCCAAGCGGTTCAATGGCGACACCGTTGAACATGTTGGCACCAGCGAGTCCAGCGGCGCTCGTCGGCGTGGTTTCACCTTCGTCGTCAGTGGCGAGCGTTAACGGCGAATGTGTCTTGTCGGCAGCCCAAGAGGTGCGCAGGTCGGAGAGCGTGGAGAGCGCACTGGATGACCCGTTCGCGTTCGGCGCGCCAGCACCAGCACAAGCGCCAGCAGCAGGCGAGACGACCATTGACTTTAGCTGGGGAGATTTCTCGTGAGGGCTGCCAGTAGTAAGCGTTCTTGGCGCCCGCACTCGTTCGCGCCATCCCGGATGCCGAGTCAACGGCTCGGGTCCCCCGACTCGTGCGTTCGTTCTGCGCAGCTCACTCAAGGCAGTCGCTCATTTGGCGTATGAATGCATGGACGCGAAGACTTGTTTCTGTTGTCAGGTGGTTTGAACTTATCAGAGTGCTGCAATGCGTTCATAAAACCACACTGGGTTCGAATCCAACCATACTCACACCAAGATCACACCGACGAGTCTTCTATTTGATCGGCCTCCCTTGAAGAG
>SMMQ01001978.1:0-26318 GCA_008271595.1 [Pythium] brassicae (nom. inval.) | reverse complement strand
TTCCACGCCGGCCCGCGCACGTGCTTGGGCATGAACCTCGCAATGATGGAGATGAAGATCGTCGGCGCGATGGTGCTGAGTCGGTTCCACCTGGCGCCCGCAGCCCCCGGGAGCCTCGCAGCCTCCTCCACCACCCATCGCGAGAACCTTCATGAAAAGCCCATCGTGCCGCCATGTGGATGGCGACCGAGCGTCACCTCGGATATGCTGCCATCTATTCGGTACTCAACTACAGGCACATCAACAGGAATTGGCTGTACAGACACATCATCTTGGAGTGGTCCAGGAGACTTGTGTTCCTGGACATCTGTGAGACGACGTCGACGGCAGTAGCGAGCACCGGTTTATCCGCTTGCACGCACTCAGCCATCAGTCTAGCCGCCTTGCCAACTTGCTAGGTGTTGCACTGCTCTCTCGCACTTTGCAGCACACGTCATGCATTGTTCAAGCACGCGCGTAAGATAGACAACACACTCCTCCAAGAGACCGAAACTGGACCACCGAGTGCGATGCGGCGTCGTACTCGTCGATGTCACAAGTTCCTCGAGGACTCTCGGAGCTGGTTGGGCCACGATCAAGGCTGGTAAGTTTGCAATGCCCACGCGACGATAATGAACTCCCATGTGCCACGATCATAGCTGCTTACTACGAAGTCGTACGACAACAGACACAGCGCTGAAGGCAAACTGACGGGCGCGTGTCCAGATCTCTGTGAGAGTGATTCAACAAGTCTACCTGACCTCAGTTCTCAAGATAGATGCATACTGTAGCTGTTGGCGTTAAACTGAAACTGAACGGGGTAACGACCGCGTACTCCATACTGGCGCTTGCGCTCAACCAGACACAGGGAAAGCGCGCTTGGTGCTTGGTGTGGCGCGACAAACGGCGCCGACATGAGCAACGCAGTAGCAAGCGTTGACGTGTCGTTCAACCGAGGCTCCGCCGCGGAGACGACGGTATTAAGGACATCGACCTCGGCGCCGCCCACGCCGCGAGCGTCGATCCAACGGCTACGAGCAAGCAGCCAGCGCCTGTCATCCGCTGCAGCCCATCGGCTATCATCCGTTGCGCTGCGCGAGAACTTCCGCTTGCGCTCGAGCTCGATCGAGGCGCTCGTGATGGAGGTGCGAAACGCGTTCGACCCGAACGCCCGGTTCATCCAGCTCTGGCACCAAGTGCTTCTGCTCTGCCTGCTCTACGAGGTCATGGTTATTCCGTTCCTGCTGACGTTCAAGTCGAGCGCCGAGGAGTGGCTCACGCCCGAGCTCATCGCTCTGTACGCGTGCGAACTCCTCTTCGTCGCCGACGTCTACGTGGAGCTCAACACCGGGTACTACGAAGACGGCAACGTCACGCGCGACGCGAAGAAGGCGCGAGTAAAGTACGTCAAGTCGGCTCGCTTCGCGCTCGACATGGCCGCGCTGCCGCCGCTCTCGCTCCTGGCCACAAACCGGAGCTTCTCGCCCGTGTTCCTCGAGCTGCACAAGCTCCTGCGCGTCTGGCGCATCCCCAAGTACATCGCGATGCTCGACGACGTGTACGCGAAACACTTTGAGCTCCTCAAGATGTTCAAGGTGCTCGTCGTGACAGTGCTGTTGTCGCACTTTGTGGCGTGCGTCCGCTTCTCCTTCGGCTTCGACGAGCACGGTGACAACCACTGGCTCCCGCACCCGCCGCACCACGAGCTCCACGCGCAGTCCAAGTACCTCATGTCGCTCTACTGGGCGTTCGGGGTCCTCACGGGCCTCTTCGAGGGCGAGCTCCCGTACACGGTCACCGAGTTCCTCTTCACGATCTTCGTCGCGCTCTGCGGCTTCACGCTCTTCACGTACCTCTGCGCGACGTTCTTCATGATCTCCAAGTGCGAGAGCGGCGACACGGAGACCGCCGAGGCGCGCATCAACCAGTTCAAGCACCTGCTCTCGTTCCACCACGTGCCGGACCAGCTCCAGCAGCAGGCGGTCGGGTACCTGAAGCGCTACTACACGCAGTCCGAGTCGAACGACCGCGAGGCGATGCGCCTGCTCTGCCCGTCGATCGCGAAGGACATCCAAGTGGCGCTGCTCAAGGACATGGTCGGCAACATCGTGTTCTTCCAAGGCTGCAACGAGCAGTTCATCGTCGCGATCACGAGCCTGCTCGAGATGATCTCGCTGCCGGCCAACTTCACGGTCTTCCACACCGGCGACCTCGGCGACGCGATGTACGTCGTGAACTCGGGCGTACTCCACGTGATCGTCGAGGGCGTCAAAGTGCGCGAGGTCCGGAAGGGCAGCTTCTTTGGCGAGATGGCCATGTTCCTCAACCGCCCGCGGTTCGCGACCGTGGTCACCACGACGTACTGCTCGCTCTACAAGCTCGTGCGCTTCCACATGGAGCGCGTGCTGGAAGGGTACCCCGAGTACGCGACGTCGATTCCCGGGAAGGTCGAGGAGATGGCAAAGGTGCTCTTCGGGCCCCGCGTGGTCTTCCCGGCCCGGAACTCGCCGGTCGCGCGGGGCGCAGCGGACGGCAAGCCAGACAAGAAGTCGATTGGCTCGCTGCTGCGCAAGCACATCAAGCTCAAGGACAAGAGTCGCGTGGCGCCGTCGGTCGATGCGATCGCCATCTCTGCGCTGGCGATCGCCCACGCGGGCCAACCCCCAGTCGCCACTGCCAAGGTGCGTCCGGACCCGATCGAGCAAGAGAAGAGTAAAAGCCTCGCGCTGCCGCCCGAGCGAACTCCTCCCGCGGCCGAGGATATCGCCAAAGTCGCGAACCGACCACTCATCCGAGCCGGGAGCGCCCGGGCGAGCGTGTCCAGCGCCATTCACCAGTTCTACGCCAACACCATGCGCGGCAGCGTCCTGCAGCCCGACCGCTCGGCGCTGATGCCGCTCTTCCTCCTGCGCCGAGGCATCGAGGTCGAGTCAAAGAAGCGGGTGCTGTGGCTCCTGCTGCTCCAGATCAACCTGATCTACAACTGGTTCGTCGTGCCCCTGCAGCTCGCGTTCGAGCTCCTGGACCAGAGCTCGTGGTACCTTGTGGCGCTCGACGCCGTCATGGACACGATGCTCTGGGCGGACCTGTACCTGAACTTCAACTTTGCGTACGTCCAGGACTCGGAGAAGATCTGGGACACGACCAAGATCGCGCGGCGGTACCTCAAGAGCTGGTTCGCGCTAGACCTCGTGAGCGTGCTGCCGTACAAGCTCGTGTTCGCGTCCGCACACCACGCCGCGACGCGCATCCCGCGGCTGCTGCGCGCGGCGCGGCTGTCGGCGCACTTCCGCGAGATCGACGAGCGCATCCAGCTCAAGAGCAAGCAGCGGCTCTTCCTCTTCGGCGTCATGCTCACGATGATGTACCACATCATCGCGTGCCTGCACTTCAGCATCACGTACCTCGAAGGCTTCAGCAGCAGCGACGACGCGTGGATCCCGAGCCAGGACATCGAGCTCGTGCGGCTCAACAGCACGCACTACATCGACGTCCGCGGCGCCGTTTTCGCGGCAGACTCGGCCGCGGTGGTGACTGTCGGCTTCACGCAGTACTTCCGGTCGCTCTACTACGCCGCGAACGTGCTCACTGCGCTCGGGCGCGCGGTCGAGCCGGCGAGCGACACGCAGTACGCCGCGGCGCTCGTGTTCATGCTCAGCGGCTTCTTCATCACGGCAGTCGTGGTCGACAACGTGCAGAAGCGCTTCACGGCGTCCGCGATCGAGCAGAAGGAGTTCTTCGCGGCGCGGTCCCGCATCCAGCTCTTCCTCCGCCGGCAGAGCGCGCCGCTCGCGATCCACAAGCGCGTGAACGCGTTCCTGGACTTCTGGTGGTCCTCGCATCGCGGCGCCGTGATCGGCGAGCTGCTCGAGGAGCTCCCAGAGACCATCAAGCGCGACATCATCAAGAGCATCTGCGGGCCGGCGCTCCAGACCCTCGCGCTGCTCGCCGGCGCGCGCCCCGCGCTCGCGCAGCTCGAGCACGTGTTCGTGGACAACATCAAGTTCATCCTGTACGGGCAGGGCGAGATCGTGTACCGGCAGGGCGACTACGCGAGCGGGCTCTTCTTCCTGCTCGAAGGCGAGGTGTGCGTGATCGCGAACGGCGGGTCTCCGCGGAGCGTGTCCCAGGGCGGCTTCTTCGGGACCGCGGCGCTCCGGCTCGAGGACTCGGCCGCGAACTACTCGGAGCGCGTGTCCGCGATCAGCGGCTGCATCCTGCTCTTCGTGTCGCGCGAGCACCTGCTGGCGATGAAGCAGACATTCGCGCCTCTCCCGGACGCGATGCGCGCGCTCGAGCAGCGGCTCATGGACCCGAAGCTCGCGAAAGCGTCGATGCTCGACACGGGGAACCAGCTCGAGGCTATCGAGCGCCACTCGGTGGTCGACAAGCTCGTCGGCGTCTGCCTCGACTTTGAGGCGAGCATGTACGACCCGGACTCGATCCGCATCCTCGTGTGGGAGACGTTCATGTTCGTCGCGATGACCGCGCAGTGGGCAGTCGTGATGTTCCACATCTGCTTCGGCGTCGGCCCGACGGGCCACGCCGGCGCGGACGCGTTCACGGTCGTCGTCGAGCTCCTCTTCCTCGTCGACATCTTTGTGCGCTCGCACCTCGGGTACTATGAGTTCGGGAACAAGGTCATGGACCTCGTCCAGATCAAGCGCCGGTACGTCCGGTCCCGGGAGTTTGCGATCGACGCGCTCGCGCTGCTGCCGCTCTTCCTGCTGAACTGGGCGGTCGCGAGCGAGCACCACCGCCGCTGGGAGCTCTTGAACCTCAACAAGCTCGTCCGGCTCTTCAAGGTCCCGACCCAGCTCGCCGCGCTCGAGAACAAGTACCTTAAGTACACGCTCGAGCTGCGCCTGTTCAAGCTCGTGTACTACACGTTCCTGCTCTCGCACACGTTTGGGTGCATCTGGTTCGACTTTGCGTCCCACGCGTCGGGCGTGCACGAGCTCCTCGGCTCGGCCCTCGAGCCGTCGTTCGGCGAGCTCAAATGGCTGCCGCCGCGCTCGCTCGCGAACGGGACGCTGCCGCTGCAGTACTTTGCGTCGCTCTTCTGGTCCTTCGGGCTCATGTCGGCGTCGAGCCCCGGCGAGTTCCCCAAGACGATCTCGCAGAGCGTCTTCAGCGTCGTCACGATGACGATCGGCTTCTTCCTCTTCGCGTACGTCGTCGGGAACTTTCTCGACATCATCGAGCTCATCGACGCGGAGAACCGCGAGTTCTACGCCAAGCTCGGGTCGCTGCGCCACCTCATGTCGCACTTCCAGCTCCACGCGCCGGTCCAGGACAAGTTCAAGGCCTACTTCTTCTTCAAGCGCTTTCACTCGATCACGCAGGAGTACCTGCTTGAGCGCTGCCTCCCGCCGTCGCTGCTCGCGGACATCCGCATGGTGCACCTGCAGCCGATGATTCTCAAGGTGTCGTTCCTGTCCGACATGGAAGGGAGCGTGACGCGGATGCTCGTGTCGCAGTTCAGCCAGGTGCTCGTGGTCAAGGACGAGTTCGTGTACAAGTTCGGCGAGGAAGGCAGCGACATGTACTTTGTCTTCACGGGCGCGCTCGACACGCTGCTGCCGCGGGACGAGTTCCTGCGCGTCGGCGCCGAGCTCCACCACCGGTCGTCTCTGGTGCTGTCGGCGAGGGGCGACCGGCCCGTGGCGCTCGACGACCCGAAAACGCACCTGCCGCAGCCGCTCACCAAGCTCAACCAGATCGGCGCCGGGAGCTACTTTGGCGAGAACGCGCTCTTCTTCAACAGCGTCCGGAGCTCGTACGTGCGCTCCAAGTCGTCGTGCATCCTCTACCGCCTCTCGCGCCACTCGCTCGAGCTCGTGTTCAACCGGTACCCGGACTGGAAGCACAAGGTGCTGCGCATGATGACGGTCCAGCAGGAGCAGCAGCGGCTCAACCGCCTCGCGTTCGAGGAGCGGCAGAACGTCGCGATGGGCACCGAGATGGCGCAGGTCGACTTGCTCAACGCGCAGGCGCAGAAGACCGAGGAGGAGCTGCTCTTCTTCCGGCGCATGCGCACGACCAATGCCGCGTCTCGGCGCAAGCAGAGCCAGTCCACGCGCTTCCTGCACTCGAGCGTCACGCAGGCGAGCGACGCGGGCCGGCAGCTCGAGTCCCGGATCCGAGTGCCAAAGGCGCTCAAGACGCTCTTGGACGGCGCGCCGGCGCAGAGCGCAGTGCACCTTCACTGGCTCCGTCTCATCTCTTTCACGACGATCTTCATGGCGATCGTCGTGCCGTACCGAATCGCGTTCGACGCCCTGGAGCGGACGACCGGGATCGCAGCGAGCGTCCGCGTCGTCGAGTCGCTGTGCGAACTACTCTTCCTCGCCGACATCTGGGTGAACTGGCGCATCAAGGGCTCGAAGGAGTCGATGGACCTGTACGAGCAGGACCACCGCGACGAGTACCGCAAAGAGCGGTTCCTGTGGGACGTCCTGGCGGCGCTGCCCGTCGACTACGTCGTCGCGCCGTTCTCGGTCAGCCCGTGGTGTCAGAGCAACCGGTGCTTCAAGCTCCGCAACTTTGTCCACTACATGAACGAGCTCAACCGCCGGAGCATCTCGAACGAGATGCACCGCCTGCGCACGACCGCGCTCGTGTACATCCTCATCATCTACTGGAGCGCCTGCACGTACTTTGCAATTGCGATCTACGATCGGTTCGGCACCGAGTGGCAGGCGTGGCTGCCGGAGGAGCGGCTGCGTATCACGACGCCGAACCCGCCGTCGGACAAACTCACGCTGCGCCTGCTCCGCGGGCTCTTCTTCGCGACGACGGCGTTCGTGAAGAAGTGCCGGACGTTCATCCCGGACTCGACGCTCCACTTTGTGTTCTCGATCGTCACGAGCTTCGTCGGGCTCCTGATCATGGCGTACATGATCGGCGACATGGCGAGCCTCTTCATCTCGTACATCGGGAACGAGGTCGAGTACCGCAAGAACCACATCGCGGTGGAGCGGTACCTCGGGCGCTGGAAGATCGCGGGCGATCTCAAGACGCGCACGCAGGCGTTCCTGTCATCGCTCTGGTCCTCGCACCGCGGGGTCGACTACCAGTCGCTCCTCGAAGAGGTCCCGACGAGCATCCGCACCGAGTCGGTCCTGACAATCGCCAACGGACCGCTGCTCGCGTTCATGGACGAAGTCTTCCGCCCGATCTGCCGCAGCGACACGGCCAACATCGAGGCGCTCATGCAGGCGATCGCGCGACACCTCAGGTTCGAAGGGTACCCGCGCGGCGAGAACGTCCTCGTCGAAGGGAACATCGCGCAGTCCATGTACTTTGTTGTCCGAGGACAGCTCTACGCCCTGAGCCGCTCGCAGCCGAACGCGTACCGCAGCGTTAGTTACAGCAAGGGCGACTACTTTGGCGAGAAGGGCGTCTTGGGGTACTCGGTCGGCGTCTTCTCGGTGTGCACGCTCCGCGCCTGCGACCTCCTCTCGCTGAGCTCCGAGGCGCTGCTGACGCTGCTGTCTGCGCACCCGATCTACGGCGTCGCGCTCAGTTTTGCGAACCAGGCAGCGCAGCACGTGCGGGCGCATCCGGAGGCGAGATCGATGGACACCGAGACGCGGTGGGGGCGAGCAGTGCTCAACCTTATCCGCAAGAAGCGCGAGAACTGCGCGAGCCAGAACACCAGCGACCCCGCGCTCCGGAGCGCGAACCTGAAGCTGTGCGCGATCATCGACGCCCGCTTCGCGATGAAGACAGCGGAGGCTGCGTTCGGCGCCTTCCGCCCGCTGCTCGAGCTCGTGGTACCGAACGGGTCCTTAGACAGCTACAGCGCGGCCAGGAAGAAGACTCAGTTCGCATGTGCGCTCTCGCAGAACCTGCCGACCACGGTCCTCTCGGAAGGCGACATGGAGCACAGTATTTCAACCGCAGCTGGGAAAGCGGTCGGAGAAACAGAAGCGCACCAGGAAGTCGAAGCTGCGATACCACACCCACCAATGAACGGAGATCCTCCGTTGGATGCCCCCAAGTCGGCGGATTCGCTGCCGCGCGATGAGAGCGCTGAGAGCGACACAAAGCAGCCAGTTGGCCACGCTGGGACGCTCGGGTCCGCGACGCTAGAGCCACGAATTGGGAGGTGTTCGCCCTCCTCGCCGGCCGAAGTTCCTGGCGACTCGGATCGAGTACCGTTGGTCTCGCTGACTTCGGCAGCGTCGCTTCTCACGCCCGCTCGCAACGGAGGAAGCCAGGCATCCTCCCTGGGCTTGGCGACCCGCCGGGTCAGCGAAGGCTCGAACGATCTCGCGATGCGAGTGACCGAGCCCAAATACAATCGCAGCAGCGAGGCGTCCAACACACTCGCAGCGGCGGTGATGAACCTCGACACTTTCGACGGCCAGACACAGGTCCCGAGAGTGCTTGAAGGACCGAACCGATCGGAGTTACGAGCCAAGAAATCGAGATTCCATCAGACAGAAGACTCGTTTCGTGGACTGACGCCGTCTCCGCCTCGCGGGGGAACTCCACTTGGCTCTCCGACGGGGCCGGAATCGCTCTCGGCAGCGAGCTCACGGTCCCAAGTGACCTCGGCGTTACTCCGCTTCGGTAGGTAGAGGCCCCCACTCAGTGTCTCTGCGCCACTGCGCTTCAACGACCTACTTGGTGAGGACCGGTGCGTCCCGGAGCGTGATTCAAGTCGTCTCGCGAGGCGCCGTCACTGTAATTCGGTGGGGCGATTCTCCTCGTTCAAATTCGCAGGAGAACATAGAATAATCAAAGTAAAATCGCGAATGTACTCCACATACTAGCAACTCGACAGACACGACATGGGGGACTTGGCCGAACCGCGCAGTCTACGTCGATTGGGCCGGTGTACGGCACTGCTTAGTCCCTACCAATGAAGCAGGAGATCACTGACAAGCTGAACAAGGCGATCTGATCGTTTTGACAGGTAAACTCGTCGGAATGGTGGTTTCTGTGCCGTCGCGTGGGAGTTCCTAAGAGGTCTACTCGCTCCCAGACGTGTCACAAGCTCATCGCGAGCTCTTGGACGCGATCAACGAGACATTAGCTACAGTACCATGACAGCGGCGCTTTCGTTCTTGCGTTGCAAATTCTCGTACGAGTACCACACCGTGATGTGGCGCAGCACCTGGCACTGGAAGTCCGTGTCGTCCGACGGAAGCGTCGGCGCTCGAAGCTCCTTGGGGACCTCTCGCACGCTCACTCGCCCACAAGTTGTTTGAACGGAGTGCGCGATCACACTGGGAAGTCTTGCGAAAGAGGAACGAGTACTGGAACTATTCGCTCTGTAGATTGTCCATTTTTTCACCACATTTTGACGCGGTGAGTCACAACCGAGCACTTTCCCTGGAGGTCCAACGATGGAGTTCCTGGTGCACAACATCTCGCACTCGGACCTCATCGTGGAGCTCTCGTGGGTGCGCGACGACCCCAGCGCCAGCGCCGGTGAGCACGTGCCGCTGTCGCTGCTCGGGCGCCCCAAGTTCAGTCTCTTCCAGCAGACTGGCCACGCGATCCTCGAGGCGCTGGCGGCGGCGGACGCCCGCGGCGCGCGGCTCTCGTCCGCGTGCGAAGACGGCGGCCCCGCGCCCGTGGGCTTCCAGCTCAGCGCGTCGCCCATCGCGGTCTCGAGCCTGCATGACTTCCAGATCCGAGGTCTCTCGCCGCCGTCGCCGCCCACGGTCTCCACTATCTTCACCCTGTCGCGTAATACTCGATAACGGGTGGCTCACGTGCGGCCGGAGACTTGTGTGTGTGTGTGTGCGTGCGTGCGTATTCCGACAGGAGGCAGCGAGACGTTCGAGCTGATCGCGCGCCACTGGAAGCGCGTAGCCATCACGGCCGTGTACTTCCCGCTCGTGGCGCTGCTGCTGCCCAAGTGGCGCCACGTGCTGCGCGAGTTCAAGTCGGAGCGCAGCCGCCAGCTGCTCTACCTCATCTCCGGCGCCGGCATCCCGCGCAACGAGGCGCACGCCGTGCACGGCAACTCGACCGAGAGCACCGCGCGCCTGCTCGCGCTCTTTGTGCAGCTCAACTACCCGCAGATGGACGTCATCCAGGTGCACTCGGGCTCCAACATCTTTCGCTTCGACGACAACGTGCAGTTCATGACGCGCGAGCTGCGGCCGCGGCTCGAGGCGCACCGCGAGGCGCTCGTCGACCGCTTCGGCGACGCCTGGAAGGCGCACTTCCACGTCACGATTGCCTACACGGACGGCCCGCCGGCGCGCCTGAGCGCGCTCAACGCGTCGCTGCGCATGTACCGCCCGTCGTACCTGCACCTGTGGCAGCTCAAGACGTTCTGGCACGAGCGCCGCCTGAGCATGGGCGACGTCGACTTCCACTCGTTCGAGAACATCGAGGCGTCGCCGTGCGTCGCGGCCTCGGACGCGGACGCGCTCACGCAGGCGCTCGTGCACGAGATGCGCGTGTTCCGGGACCAGTTCCTGCGCGCCGAGGGCGACGGCGAGGTCGGCGCCTTCTGGCTGCGCAAGTCGCGCAAGCCCGTGCTCGCAGTGCTGTTGGTCGAGAAGCAGGACGCGTGCGGCGCGACGCGGCTCGTCGTGCACCGCGGCATGAACTGCGAGGTGTCGATGCCCACGGGCTCGCTCTGCGCCGAGCGCAACGCGATCGGCAGCGCGCTCGCGAGCGACCCGACGCTCAAGCGCCGCGCGATGAAGATGATCGGCGTGCTGAGCCTCAACCTGGGGGCGACGCCGGCCGCCGCCGCCGTGGCGACCGCGACGAGCGTCGCGACGACGACCACGACGACCAGCAAGACGACCGCGGCCGAGACAGCGGCCTCGCGGGAGCCGCTGGCGAGCCCGCACGCTATGTTCGCGGGCATCCCGCGCGTCGGGGCGCTCGAGCTATCGACGACAACCGAGACGACAGTTGTCACGGCCGCGACAACAGCCGCTGCTGTCGCGGGCGTTAACAGCGACGACTCCGTCGACGGTGAAGATGGCGGGAGCGACGGAGCGACGACAGCTGTGGCGTCGGCCGTGGCCTCCGGACTCGCGCACGCCGCAACGACAGCGGCGACGCAGACAGCGCAAGAAGCAGCTGCAGCGGCAGCGGCTCCGAGCAGCCCGAAGCGCCGGCGGCTGCACACGCAGAACGCCAACTACCAGAGCCCGCGCAAGCCGAAGCGGCCGCGCACGTTCTCGGTGGACGACACGGCGGTGGAGACCGCGCTGGCGCTGGCGGACAACGGCCGCGACCGCAACCCGCTGGCGCCGTGCGGCGCGTGCAAAGAGTGGCTCGTGAAGATCGCAGAGGCAAACCCGGCGTTCCGCGTGGTTACGTTCGAGAACTCGCGCTGCCGCAGCGTGTACGTCAGCCAGATCATGTAGCAGGCAGGCAGGGCTGCCCTGCCTGGTGGACGGCCGACAGGAGGTTGTTCGTTGGCTTGAGACTGGAGACTCGCACTAAAACCGGAACGTCGGCGGCGAGAGGCACGTGTCGCGTCATGAGCAACGCTGTGCTGGGACTCGCCGAAGTCATGTGGCGTGACACACGGATGCCATCATCTCGTTGGGTCCATGTGAAGCAAGCTGGTGAGTTGGATACGGAGAGCATTATCGTAATAAAACGATTTTAGTTTAGTATGTTCGTAATAAATAATCTGGAATGTCTTCTTTGGAAATTTCATTTGTGTTTTTCGGCGTGTCAACAAAAACTGAGAAGGAACGAGCAAGATGCGGGGTGACGAATCTCTGCAAGAGGCGTCGTCGCCACCCATGAGGGTCAACAACATCGTATTTGCGATGTTATTAGTGCTTTCACCTCGGAACTGTTCGTCTTGCAGTGTTTTAAAGCACAGTGAAGCGACCGTGCTTCAAGCACTGCCTGCACCCCACGTTCGACTTTTCTTTTGAGGCCACGTTTCTCACCTAAAAACCAGCAGGATTCGATGCACATATCCTGCTGACTTGCTCGTTTTCGAGAGTGGACATGACTTCCTGCTAATTTTTTCACACATTATAAAACAGCACACCAAACCCGCGATACCGTAGATTCCATTTTCACTTGCTTTGTGCAAATGAAAATGGGAATCTTTTGTTTGTTGTGTGCCCGCTCGGCGCACAAAAAGCGATGCGCTCCTCGCTGTCTTCATTCCGAAAGAAGCGCATTCGACAACGCGTCCGATCAGATCGGCGGCGCCGCGCGGACGAAGAAGGAAGAAGGACACATGTCGCGCCCCAAGCGCCACGCCACTGCCGCCGCCCACGCACTCGGCCCCGTCGATGAGTCGCTCGTTGCCGCATCGGACGACGAGCTGCTGCGGGTCGACCCGAGCGCCATGACCGAGCGCCAGCAGCTGGCGTTCCTGCTGCGCGCCACGGCGCACGCGGCGGCCACGGCCAGCGACGAGAGCTCCTCGGACGCGGCCTCCGGCTCGTCGGGTGACGAGTCGTCTGGCGCAGCCGCGCGCGCGGCGCTGCGCAGGATACAGCGCAGCAGCCGCGCGTCGCCGCGGAGCGCGAATGGCACGGCGATCGCCAGCGGCCGCGCGCGGACGCCCAAGAACGCGGCCAAGCTGGCGCCAGGCCAGAGCAGCGACGACTGGAAGAAGCTGCTGTCGCCCCGCAGCGCAACCGCAGCCGCAGCAACAGCAGCCGCCACGGCGAGCAGCGGCGCGAAGAAGGAGCAGCCGGGACGCAAGCGGCTGAAGGTGCAGACAGCGGCGCGCTCGCCCCGCGCGACCGTCCGGCGACAGAGCGCAGACGAGGCGGACGCCGACGCGGCCATGGCGGACGTGGACGCCAAGCTGGACAAGACGAGCCCTTCGAGCTCGAGCGACGTGCTGCGCGTGAGCGCATTCAGCGACAGCAGTAGCAGCAGCAGCAGCAGCGGCGGCGGCGGCGCGAGCGGCATCGGGGGCGACTTTTGGCGCTCGCACTGCGCGCTCTGCAGCGACAACGCCAAGCTGGCGGCGGCGTACGGCGTCGACGCGCTCTTCCTGTGCCCGAGCTGCGACCAGAAGTACCCGACGCAGCGGGCGCTCGGGCTCGTATGACAGCAGCGCGCACGAGCCGAAGTGAGAGAACGCGCCCCGCGCCCCGCAGCGCACCGCCTTGCGGCCGGCGGCTGGCGAGAGCAGCCGATTGTTTGCGTATTTATTCCTTTTTTATTCTCCGATTCAAACTGTGTGGACGTATCGAGCGACACTCGACACAGCTGACACCAACACGACATGAGACAAAGACATTGGCGGTCTCTCTCTCTCTACATCGTCGTCATCCCTCCAGTGGTGTCCACCAACTACTGTGGTGTGGCGGTGCGCACGAGCAGCGACTCGTCGAAAAACGAGTCGACGGACATGGCGGAGCGCGGTGACGCGCTGTCGCCCTCCGCCTCCACCGACGCCCCGGAGCCCTCCGCGTCGACGGCCCCTGCGGCCCGCAGCAGGCGCGCGAGAAAGTGCGCGACGTGCGCGCTTGAGGGCCGCCGCTCGGGCTCGCGCTGCAGACAGTGCTCCGCGAGCAGCGCGACCCCGCGCGGACACTCGGGCGAAAGCAGCGGCCGCAGCGCGCCGGCAGCGACGAGGCGCAGGACCTCGCTCTCCTTGCCGCGCGCGCCGCCCGGCACGTCCCAGTACGGGTACTCGCCCGTGTCGAGCTCGCTCAGCACGACGCCAAACGAGAAGACGTCCGCACGCTCGCCGTACCGCTGGCCCAGTAGCACCTCCGGCGCGATCCAGAACGCCGTGCCGACGCCCGCGGTCATTGCGCAGCTCGCGGCCTCGCTCCGCTCGCGCGAGATGCCAAAGTCGCTGAGCTTGGCGTCGAGCGCGGCGCTCAGCAGGATGTTCTTGGACTTGAGGTCGCGGTGGACCACCGCCGGCTGCAGCGCATGCAGGTACGCGAGCGCCTCGGCGACGTGCAGCGCGATGCGCAGCTTGTGCGCGGCCCACGAGAGTCGCGTCGCGGGGCCGCGCGGCTGCTTCTTGTCGCTCTGCAGCACGTGGCGCAGGTCGCCGCGGGCCATGAGCTCCGTCACGGCCGAGAGGCTGCGCAGCGAGTCGCCCCAGGCCACGCCGACAAACTGGACGATCCGCGGGTGCGCGAGGCTCGCCATGAGGCAGATCTCGCGCAGGAACGTCTCGATGCGGCGCACGTCGCGGTGCTGCCCGGCGCGGATCCGCTTGACCGCGACGCGCTGCGACTTGTACACGCCGGCGTACACGACGCCGAAGCCGCCCTGGCTGATGCACTCGCCGACAGCGACGTCGCCGAACGGGAGGCGGTGCGCCGCGAGGATCGGGTCCGCGAGCAGTGACCTGTCGACCTCGAGGACGCACGAGTTGGGCGACTCGGTGCGCTCAAGCAGCGAGATGTCGAACGAGTCCGCCTTGTCGACAACGTCGGACGTGGTGCGCCGCCGCTTCCACGTCAGGAACGCGACGAGCGTGACGACGGCCACAAGCACAGGGATCCCGACGCCAATGTAGAGCGCCACGAAGGTGCCGGACGATGAGCTCGAGCCAGGAGGTGTCGACGACGCCGCTCCGCCTCCTCTGATGACGCAGAACTGGACGCCCGCGGTGCTCTGCAGCGTTCCGCTGCTGCACGCTGTGTCCATCGCGCTGGAAGCTCTCGGAGCTGGCGCGTCGACCTGAAACGACACGAGGCTGGCGAGTTGCGCAAACTGGTCGACGGAGACGCTGAAGCTGGAGATCGGGTTCCCGCGCAGGTTCCTGTCGAGCAGCACGCAGTCAGCGGCCGCGAGCGTCAGCGTGAGTGCGGTCGTATCCTGTCGCCAAACATCGTATGGGAAGATCAGCGCTGTGCTCTCAACTCACAGCCTTGTGAGCTTTACGAGCGAGGTCAGCGACGGTGGGATACCCGAGAGGCGGTTGTTCGAGAGATCGCTGGCACCGCAAAGAGCTCTGCCGTCAGCGAGCTCCTGCAAGCGCTGTGCACCACTTGAGCACTACTGTACTTCGTTGCGTACATGCTCCTGATCGCGCTCATCTCCCCACTCGGAACTGCCGCGTCGAAGGTCCTGAGCTGGTTTCCAGTCAGGTTCCTGCGCTCGGTGCAAGAAGGAGGGCTTCAGTGCCGTAAGCTCCCTCTCCGGTTCGCAACGACACGCTCGGTCGTACAGCGTCTGAAGTGTTTGGTGGCGCTCGGCGAGGAAGTCGGGTGTGAGCGCGGCGATCTTGCACTGCTGCAGCGATCTGAGCCGCGAGCAGCAGCGTGAGCTGCTGTGCTACGAGATCAGGTTGGTGGCAGCAGCACCTGATAGACCAACGGGTGGCGTACATGCTTGTGAGACTCGCTGGCAGGAACCCACCCGCGATGTCGATAGACGAGAGGTCGATGTTGACGACCTCACTGGCAAGGGGGCCATACGCGAGTTAGTACATAGATGCCGCCTCTGATCATACAGCAAACGTACACGCTCTTGAGCACGCTCTTGGGCGCTGTTAGCACCAGCTGAGACGCTGAGGCGCTCTCCTTGTTCGTGTGGTACATGAGTCGCAGATCCACGCTCAGAGGCTGCGCCGCAGAGTCCCCAGCGAGGCGCCTTCACAACCCGAGAGAGCAGCGAGTGAGCGCTTCTCACGCTCTGGCACACACAGTCAGGCAAAGCCAGAGGACACGAGCGCGGACGCACAGCGAGGCGACGTTGTTCGGCAGGATGAAGATTCCAATCGAGGTCACTGGGATGGCATCTGTCGCTGACGCCACGGACGCCACAGAAGCTCTGACAGCCTCACTCGCGCTGCGTTTCGCGACGCGCAGGTCCCAGTGTGTGTTGCTTGGGAGCCTCGCGACGCACGAGCACGAGAGCTTCGCCCACTTTGGCGGACACACCGCGTTCGGCGGCGAAGTACTCGACTTGGTCACGACCACCGGCGCTTGGAAGCAGAAGTTCGCGTCGCTGTTCGTGCGGAACGCGCGCAGCTCTACGCTGCCGTCCACGAGCGGCTTGACGAGCGCGTAGACGCCGCCGCGGGCCGCAGACGGCGTCGAGTCCTCGACGTCCTCGTCATCGTTCAGGTCATTGTCGCCGTCTTGCGATGCGCTGGTCGAGAGCGATGGGGTCTGGAGCTGCGGAGTTGCAATCATTGCGGTTGCGCTGGACGTGAGGTCGACCGACCGAGTGCTGCTTGTCTCTCGACGGCGAGTGTTTGAGTGGGTGGGCGACCTGCACACACCGACACACTGGTTTTGGGAGTCGGAGCGCTACACCACAAGCTTTGATATCTCGAGCGATGGCGACGGGCACATCGATGGAACAAAAACGTCGCGTGTTCGCCAGCGACTGGCGCTGCTCAGCGCGTTCAGCGGCCCGAACACTACGAGCTACACGGGAGAAGTGCTGGAGCCGGCTTTGTTCGCATCGATCTTCCGGTTCGTCGAGGAGCCTGCGCGGCGGAGGATCATCTGGTCGAAGCCCGACTTGTTGTCGTTGCCAAGTGTGTAGTTTGTGTGATGTAGCAGTAGCGTGTTGGTAGAAACGATTCGTTGACTTGCTAATATAGGGTTGTATCTAATATTCGGCAATTGGTACCGGTATTGGTCACTACCTAGCTGCTTGACACCTGGCGAAGCTTCACCTGCTGCTGCAGGATCCTCGACGCGGCCTCGGCGAGCTTCTTCCCGACTGTGAACTGCGACTGCGTGAGCTGGCGCGACGCGTGGCCGAGGCAGCAGAGGCTGCCGATCACCGTAAAGTCCTCCGCGAAGAGCGGGAAGCCGCAGTAGAACGCGATGTTCATGTGCTTCACCGGCAGGAGGTGGGTAAAGTGCACGTCCGCCTCCGGGTGCGGGACAAGCAGCGGGTCCACGCCCATGAGCGTGCGGCTGCAGAAGCCCTCGCTGCGCGGGAACGTGCGCGACGGCGGAAAGAGCGACGCGTCGATGTTGGTCGCCACTGCGCGGAACGTGTCGGCTTCTGAGATGGACACGAGCGCCCCCATGCACGCGAGCTCCTTCGACACGAGGTCGCAGATGACGTCGAGCTCCTGCACGTCCTCGAGCTCCGTGAGCCTGCCGCGTCGGACAATCTCGAGGCGGCGCTGCTCGAGCGCTGGGACCGGGTGCGGGTGCGAGCCGTTCGGGTCCTCGCCGTGCTCGACCAGGTAGCTTCGGGCCTCGGCGTTCGCGAGTGTGCACTCGGGAAGCGACAGTCGTGGGACGTGCGCGAACCTGGAGCCCAGCGCGTCCAAGTGCTCCTGCTCGCTGCTCTCATCCGTCAGCTTGAAGAGCTTTGGCGGCTGCGCGGCGGTCGTCGTCGTCGGGCTCTCAAGGCTCACGAGGTGCTTGATGACGCTCAGCACCGGCGACCGGTTCCCTTCTGGGACGCTCGCCAGCGTTTCTTGCAGCAAGTCTGTGAGCAGCGCGCCGGTCGACGGGGCCGCCCCATTCGCACGCAACGCTCTCGAGACTGGCGAGTCCGCGACGATCCGAGCCGGCCCGAGGTCCTCGAGCGACACGTTCCCAAAGTTGCACGAGTCGACCCGCGCGATGCACTTCTCGCAGATGCGCACGTGGGTCACCGTGAGGTGATTGCTGCTGTCGCCACTGCTACCACCACCGCCACCGCCTCCGCCATTACCACTAAGCGACGCGCGCCGCTCGCGCTCCTCGAGCCGAGAGCACTTGTCGCAGACGTAGTAACCGCACAGGTTGCACGTCCGCTTGCGCGCGAGCAGGAACGAGCGGCTGCAGCACGTGCAGCTCGCATTGGACGCCAGCACTTTGATCTCGTCGGCCATCACCTGCATGCCGAGCCGGCGCCGGCGCACCACCAAGACGTAGCGGTCGACGGACTCTGCGAGCCGCAGGACCCGGGCCTTGCCGGCGCGGTTCGCGAGCGCGCGGCTCAGGATGCCGCTGCTGCGAGCACCCACGCCGCGCTGCTCGAGCGTGTGTTCGCCCCAGAACGAGACGCGCGTCGACCGGCCGCCCTCCAGCTCTTCAAAGACGTAGCCTGCGAGCACGTCCTGTTTCTGCTGCGAGGACTTGCGCGTCCCCAGCGCCTCCTTCCCGACCAGGAGCCTACTCGGAGCCATCGACAGCAGCGTCTTGCGCACCACGCGAGGGCTGACGTGCTGCACAAAGTCGAGGAAGCACCACTCGTCGTCCTGCCGCCACGCGCTGAAGAGCGAGCTGCGGGAGCTGTCGCAATCCTTTCTGCGCGGCTTCCTGGCGAACGTGACCGCCGACACGAGCAGCTCCGACGCCGCCGCGGTGCCCGTGTCCACTGCGTGCACGAGCTCGGCCGCAACGAGCGTGTCGCCGTGCACCAGCCGCATCGTGTCGCAGAACTGCGCGCTGGACGCCGCCTCGAGCACGAGCGCGAGCTCCCGGAGCGAGCACGGCACCACCGTGTGCGCTGCCACCTCCACGCGCTCGCCCTGCACGCGCGTGTGGATACGGGTCGGAGACGCCGCGGTGGCGGCTGCGGCTGGCTGCTTGATCTTGACCGCGCTCCAGGCGGCCTGCGTCGATGTGGCAACAGGAGGGCGGGCGAGCGCCGCCCAGTCGAGCGCCTGTGTGGCCTCCAGCGCCAGCTGCAGCAGGTGGTTGTCGCTCAGCCGCATCTTGCGCGTGAGTTGAGCGTCATCGCTGTCGTCGTCGTCGTTGCCTTCGGTAGACTCGCCGTGGGAGCGCCAGCGTGTGGCCTGGGAGCTGAAGCTGACGCTGGAGGCTGTAGGCAACGCGCCCGAGCGCACGGAGGGCGGCATGCGTGGCAGTCGCAGCAGCGAGTGTCCCGAGAGAGAGAGAGAGAGAGGCGAGCGGAGGTGGTGCTCCGTTGCGTGCAAATTCGAGAGTGCCTGAAGGTGTCCAAATGGTTTCGTTTCGACCACTGACGACGACAGCTGTTGTTAAAAAACTGCGACGACGGACCTCCGCTTGCTCGTGTGGACTTGATATGCAGGGAATGGTATGAAAATGTCGACACTGCAAAATGGCCAAGCAGTGAAATTTACTGAAAGTGCTGACCACAGCGACGAAGCCAGGCCACAACCTCGTTCGGCAGCCTTCGGTTGTGCTCCACACTCCACACTACACGTTGGTCGTCCCAAACTCGCACGCTCTCGCGTCTCATGTACTATACACGAAGCAGCGTGCACGAGCGCACGGCGAGTCATCTGTCGCGACCGACCAAGCAGCAACGCAGCCAGCAGTTTACCAGGTTGCGTTGCAGATCTCGCTCGTTGCCTCGCTCCGAGCTGCAAGCACTCGCTGTGTGCCTTCGCGCTGAACGACGCGCGGATGAGCGAGTGATCTCGCTGGCCCGACTTCCAACACTTGTTGCGACGGCCGGTCCTAGATATGACGGGAAACCCTCGTGCGACTCGAGGCCAGCGCGAGGGCTCGGTTTGGTTTACATGTAGACGGAGGGAGAGGGAGCCGCTGGTTGCGACGCGAGTGGCGCGAGGCTGTCGGCACAGCACTTTGCTTCGCCGGAAACCACCATCGTGTCGGCTGTTGCGCATCGAGACTCGATCCGTTCAGGGCGACACCCGCGCGCTGAGCTGTAGACTTGCTGGCTGCACTCGCACCCGACTAAGGACGACAACGATGCGCCGCTGTTGCGCAGATGGAACAGCATGACTGAAACAGAACGAAGTGTGCAGACATAAGAGAAGTGGGCTTTCGCGTCGCTCGGGGTCATGTGGCGCAATCCCACTCACTCACTGCACCGACGCCTTGTTTCGCCAAAGTCTGGGGCCGATGAAGAATCACGGCGCCAGCAACGGCGACAGCGATGCGGTTTAGTTCCTGCTGCGTCTGTCAGACGTCCCGGAAGTTCACAATGCGGGCGTTGACGAGGACTTACTGACGACCCCTCGATTGCCGCGGCATCCAAGAAGGAGGGCAGCGCGTGGGATGGCTCGCAGGCTCTTCCGACAGTAGATCCAGTCGGAGCCGGTGTCAGAGACGACCAAGTCGTCGGAGTCGAGGCCAGCAACAAACCAAAATGTCAAACAGAACACACATGTCAGCCACCAAGCAGCTCACCACCACCACACAACAGCGCGACCTTGACGACAAACACAAGTCTGACGACAACACCATCTGCGAGCGCCGGACTGAAATCCTATTGCGAATCAAACCCCTCGTCCCGGGACTGGTCGGTACACGCGAGCGAGTGTCTAATGCGCAGTGCAGACCGAACCCCCAGAGCCACAAAGTAGCACTGGACTCCAGCAAACGCGGGTGCATCGCATGTGTGTGTGTGAGTGTGTGTGCATGCGCGTTCAAGGCTTGCTCGCAAATACCACCAGCTTGCTCTGTCGACTACATGAAGGACTGGAACGAGTACACGTAGGAAAAGGGAGAGATAGATTGTGCTGGCTTGGCAACCAGGGATTGAGAGCGCAGTTGCGACTTTTTCGGAGCCGAGAGAAGACAGCACGCAGCCCCTTCCAGTAGTGCAAGCAACTTGCATCCTTGTGTTCATTCGTGTTCCAAGCCTTCCAGAACTGCCTCAACTCAACCGATCCTTTGTCCTGTTGATGCTCAAGCTCACCTGTCTGTGTTCAGCCGTTCCAGTTGACCGAGAAGCGGTTTACTGTACTGTACTAGTACCTCTACAACTGCAGGTCTGTTCAAGAAGTATTCTGTAGTACCTGAGAACTCGTGTCAGAGGCGGCGGTTGGCTTGGCTGTCGTGTTTGAGGTAACGCATTATCGGAATACCCGGTTCCGCGGCATTCACGCAGCCCATGGCTGAGCTCAACGCCGATGGTGTTTGTTGCTGATACAATGAGAATCGCTATCGAATGAAGAGCCAAGTTTGGTTAGATCACTGGGATGTTGTACTGCGGCAGTCGCCACTCCATACGCTTAGTATGTCTGCTCCATCCACAATGATGAAGCAGCCGACTCGGAGTCGCCATTCGTGCTGCTCAATATCATTCGATGCAGCGCGAAGACGAGGTGACTGCTTGGCGGGCGCTGCAGCGGATCTAGCTGTAAGCACTGATTGGCGAGCTCCAGGATCGCTCTCGGGCACTCGGACGAGAACTCGGGCCGCATCTGTCCCGTAGCCACCAACCGCAGGAGCGCGTTCTCGTTCCTGCCTTCTGCGTCGTTCATGGCGTGGTACGGATACTCGCCCGTATCCAGCTCGCTCAGCACGACGCCGAACGAGAACACGTCGGCGCGCTCGTCGTAGAGGCCGCTCTGCAACACCTCTGGCGCAATCCAGAACGACGTGCCGACACCCATTGTCATGTGGGTGTCGTCTGCGTCCCATTCGCGGGAGATGCCAAAGTCGCTCAGCTTCGCTTCGTACTCGCGATTGAGCAGGATGTTCTTGGATTTGAGATCGCGGTGGATCACCTTCGGGCTCAACGAGTGCAGGTACGTGAGCGCCTCGGCGATATGCAGTGCGATGCGCATCTTGTGCCCCTTCCACGTCAGCCTGCCGCTGCATCTCTGCTTCTGAGATGTCTGCAGGACAGCGCGGAGGTCGCCGCGGTCCATGAGCTCCGTCACGGCCGAGAGCGTCTGCATGGAGTCCCCCCACGCCACACCGACGAACTCGACGATGCGCGGGTGCTCGAAACTCGCCATCATGCAGATCTCGCGCAGGAACGCTTCGATGTGGTCGTTGCTGCAGTTGTACTCCGGCCGCAGCCGCTTGATAGCTACTCGCCGACGCTTGTACACACCACTGCATACGACGCCGAAGCCGCCCTGTTTGAGGCACTCGGCGATCACAACGTGCTTGAACGGAATGCGGTTCATCACGATCACGGGGTCCCGTAGCAGCGCGTCGTCGATCGACGGCTTGTGCGCGTCTTCTGTGCGCTCGAGCACTGAGATGTCGAACGAGTCCGTCTTGCCCGCGTGCCGGCTGGCGCAGCGCCGCCTGAGCGCGATCGCGATGAGAACAACCACAAAGCCGCTCGGGATGGTGACGGCCACGAACAGTAGATCTGAGATCGTCGTGTTCTTGATCGGCGCGATCTTGCTGCTTGAAGGTGTCACGACGCAGAGTCGAACAGTCCCGCTGATGCTCTGCCACGTACCATTGCACGGCGCGGCGCTGGCGCCGAATGCATCGGTTTGCAGCACGGAGAGCTTGGATAGCTGCTCGAACTGCTCGAGCGTGACGCTCCAGTCCGTGATGGGGTTGCCTTGGAAGTACCTGCCGAGTTCGAGCATCATAGCATGAGAGAGAGAGAAAAAGAGGGGAGGGGGTGAGGTGACCGCGTTTGAATGGATGCGTCAATGCGACCGTGCGAGAGTGATCGGATGTCACCGCACAACTTGTCGAGACGTTGCAGCGTCACAAGCGAGGACGGGAAGCTGCCGAAGCTGTTGCTCGATAAGTTGCTGCTTCGCACGAACAAGCGCGAGTACAGTGAGTGATCTTGCTTCATATGCGTAGGACGAGCTCGCCTCACTTTGCAGCTCGTACAGCTCTCTGATGGCGCTGGTGCGGTTCCCAGCAGGCAGTCCGGTCGAGAAAGCACGGAGTCGATTCCTCGACAGATCCCTGCGAATGATGCACCGCAACGTCAGCAACGGTAGCGTGGTTCTCGACCGAGACCGATCATTCGGTCGTGTATCTTGAGTCGAGAGCACCTACAGGCGCTGGAGCTTGTCGTGGCGACTGCCGAGAAAGTCGGCGCTGAGGCTGGCGATGTTGCAGTTCTGCAGCACTCTGTCACACCCACAGCCAGGATAAGATGAGCCGCAGAGGGCTCAACAGAGCTCGACAGTGTCGTTTCCCACGCCGGCCGTACATTCGGGAGAGCTGTGCCGGGAGGAAAGTGGCTGTGATGTCAACGGGTGACAGATTGATGTTCGCCACCTGTCTGCGTGGCCGTGGCGTGTAGCGTGTACTATGTCATGAGGCTGCCAAGTTCGCTCCGTCACACCCAAGCAAGGCAGAGAAGACGACGCACACTGTAGCGAGTGAGCTCTCGTCCGCTTCTCTATACTGCCCGGTTGTCACCAACGTCGGGATGTTCGCGTCCGTGATGTTGGTGGCCACGCCAAGACGCAGCTCAAGATCCAGAGGCGTCTCGCTGTCGCCCGCAAGTGTTCTGCATGCGTGCAAGCAACAAGAACGTCAGAGAGACCGCGACAGTCGCTCGCCTCGAACCTGCCGCGTCGTAACGCACAGCGAGACGAGGTTGCCGGAGACGAGGAACGTCCCGAGCGACGACACTGAGACCGCGTCGGCGGCGGTGGTCGCTGGAACCGTCTCGGCCTGAGGACTCGCGCTGCTGCTGCGCTTGGAGACGCGCAGAGCCCACGTCGTGTCGTTCTGCAGCGACTGCACGCAGGAGCACGAGAGCCCCGTCCAGCGTTCGGGGCACCCGGCGTTGGTCGTTGGTGCGCGGACCACCACAACTGGCGCGCGATTGCAAAAGTTCGCGGCCTTGCTCGTGCGGAACGATCGCAGCTCTGCGGCGCCGTCCTGCAGGTCCTTCACGAGAGGGTACACGCCTCCAGTCACGATTGTGCTCGAGGTGGCGGCCGTGTCGTCACCCTCCACGCTCGCATCGGAAGTGGACGAGGAGGAGAACGAAGAGCTCGCGGCGCCTTCGCTGGGTCCGAGCAGCAGCAGCAGCAGCAGCAGCGAAAGCGACGGGAAGCGCATGGACGCACAGCGGAGCCCGAAGTGTAGTGAAACGAGGAGGCCGCAGAGCTCGCACAGAGCACAGAGAGACCGCGAGTCGGTGAGTTCAGACAGCCTTCGATTTTCTCGCTTGTTCGTGCGCACGACGGGCGTCATTCGGTTCGGTGGATGCTCGAGAGAGTGTCCGTCCAGCATAGCACGACGCTCAAGAGGGACGCACGCACAGGGGACTCTCATACTCAAGTCGGGTCCCGCCTCGTGCTCGCCCACGTACTCTTCTCTCTTCCTCGTGGCCAACAACTCACCTATCGACCTCCTCACGAGCGCCACACGATCTGCCGACGCACTTCGCTGGCGGCAAAGTCCAGCACCGTGCGCAGCATCCAGACGTCGAGGTCACGTCTCGTGGGCGTTGCCGCCGACGCGCTCGACGAGAACAGGCTGAGAAACGCGAGGCGCCGGTCCATCGACAGCGGCTCCACGCGTAGCAGCTCGTTGTGGTTCCGACTGTGAAACGCGAGCTCGACTCTGGAGCTGGGCGCCGACGCCGCCGTCCCGAGCTCGAGCCGGACCAGCATCTTGTTGACGAGGAACGCGCGTTGTAGGCTGTCGAGTCCCCGGTCGCCGATCAACCCGTTGAACAGCTGGAGGTTTCGGAGCGGCGGTGCGCGCTCGCGATCCGACAGCACCTGCGCGAGCGTCTCGGCGAACTGGAACCCGACTTTCGTATGGTTCAGGTTCAGCGACACCAGTCGGGCCCCTAGGTTCCCACGCAGCGCGCGCTGGAGCGCAGCTTCCGAGCCGGAGAGGCTGCAGCTCTCGAGGTCGAGGCGCTCGAGCCGCGTGCAGTACTCTGCGATAACTGCCACCAAGTCCGGCGTGAGGTGGTAGTGCCGCAGCTCCAGGCCACAGAGTTGGTCGCCGACCAACTCGAGCAGGAACGCCAGCGCCTCGATCGTGGCCGCGTTGTTTTGCAGCTTGTTGAGCACCAGCTCGAAGCGAACGGTCGACTCTGGCGCGCCGCCCGGCCCGTCGCCGTCGTCTGCGTGCAGTGTCACGTGCACCGGTTGCGTCCAGCCCCACCGGAAGCCGGGGATGAGCACGCAGGCCCACTGCCCGGACGTGCAGAGCACTTCGAGCTCCATCTCGCGCTCGACCCGCAGCAGCTGCACGGCGCCGCTGTTCGGGTGCTGGCGCACCACCGCCCCCTGCGCCACGACGCACACGCCGGTCTGCGGCTCGACGTCTTGGTGCTGTCCGCCCGCGGCATTCCCCCACACGAGCTCGCCCACGGGGTCCAGCAGCGCTCGTGCGAACGCCTCGACGTCGTTGAACGACAGCGGGTTGCCCGACAGGTCGAGCCGGCGCACGGAGAACGCCGGCCGCACCCCGCGCGGCGGACTGGCCGCGAAGACTCCGAACGCCAGCCAGCGCCAGCACTGCTCCCTCGTGCTCGCGTTCGCCAGCGAGAGCGTGCCCGCGAGCGACAGGTCCTGCACGGCGCGCGAGTGGCGGAACGCCGAGCACACGGCCGCGAACGCGGCGCCATTGAGCGCGTTCGTCTGCAGTCGGAGGCTCGCGAGCCCCTTGTGCGTCGCGTCGCGACGCCTGCCCGCGCGCGCGATCGTGTCGACGTCGAACGCGGCCTCCATGAGCGCGTAGAGGCCCAGCGCGCCGCCGTTCGCGAACGACTTCCCCATGACGTTCTCGAGCACCACGTCGTCGATGAGGTAGACGTGGTTCTGCCGCAACATGGCCCCGAGCACGAGCAGCTCGTTCGCGCCCAGGCTGTTGTCGCTCAGGTCGAGCTCGCCAAGGGCGAACTGGTGGTCGCAGCGCGGCCGGGTCCTGTCGGTAGCAAACGCGCCGTCGAGCATCTCCCGGACGAGCGCGAGCTCCGGCATCCCGAGCCGGCACTTGGCGAGCCGCACGTCCACCTTCACCCGCGCGCCGACGCACTCGCTCCTGCCCGTGCAGTCCTTCGAGGCCGCCAGCGGCTGAAAGAACTTGCACAGCGCGAAGCTCAGCTCCTTGGTCACCGTTGTGCGGGACAGGTCGAGCAGCACGCGCGGCTGAGGCTCGTCGCCTAGCAGCCGCTCCGCGAGCGCCACGCAATTGCCGCCGGTCACGGCCGCGCGGCCGCCGAGGAACATACGCGGGTTCTGCAGCAGCTGCTGCCATGTGCGCACAGCCCGAATGCGCAGATGGCGCAGGCCGCGCCCATCGCGCAGGATGTGCGCGATGGCGGAGAGGACGGTGCGCAGGCGAGCGCCGTCAGAGCGAGGCACGCGCCAGAGATTCACGCAAAGGCGCGGGCGCCGGTCATTGTGGTCGTCGGGCTCCGAAAGGCTCAGCAGCCCCTCAAGCGCCGACCCGATGGTGATCATCAGCGGATCGCAGCTTTGAATATTGCCAACACTACCAATTGGTCGAGCCAAATACTGAACCCAAGATTCTAAACATTTCGGTCCCTGTGCAGTCTTCTCTCGGCTCCGAACCAGTCGCAACTGCGGGAATTTAAATAATGTAATTTATAATAACTTTTTATATAAATAAAATTTAAATTAAAAAAAAACCTGTACCTAAATCGAAAAGAATTCAACAAAAAAGATTAGTTAATAGTTATAAATTATGTTATTTAAATTCTAAAATTATTAATGATAGTTTGTGCTGGCTTGGTAGCACAATCTATCTCTCCCTTTTCCTACGTGTACTCGTTCCAGTCCTTCATGTAGTCGACAGAGCAAGCTGGTGGTATTTGCGAGCAAGCCTTGA
>SMMQ01001976.1:0-12592 GCA_008271595.1 [Pythium] brassicae (nom. inval.) | reverse complement strand
GGGGGGGAGGAGGGGGGAGGGGGGGCAAACGGCAGAAGCCAAACCTACCACTACACCGCGGACGGCGGAGAGCTGTCATCCTGTCGCCTTGACCGGTGGGTGGCGTGCGAGGCGGCGGAATCCTGGATCTGGCACATCGGGGTGGAGATCTCAGGACCCCTTACCGACCACTGCGGAGTCGCAATACGAGTATCCGCGCTGCACATGCGTATCCGCACTCGCAAGCCGCGCCGAGTCTACCCCTACCTGCGTCAGCGGCGGGGGCGGCTGTGCAGGCGGCCGGTCCATTGATCGGAAAGCTCGTAGCAGAACAGTACAGCATCATAGCTCAACACACGGCATCGGCCGCTAAGGAGTCGTGTCAGTGTTGGGACGATTGCAAGAGCAAACTGCGGATGGCGCACGCTGGCGCTGCGCGAGACATCCGCACCAAACTGACGCGGTCGTATTGCCAACGATTGAAAAGATTGCGGGCTGCTCACGACACGGCGGTGGCGGAGGCTGATACATCTGCCGAGGCGGAGGCGAGGAAATCGATTGCGGTAGTAAAGGTGAAGTGGTCCCGAACCAAGTCGCGGAGACTGCAAATGCAGCACACGACGCCTCCCATAGAGCGCAGCAGGGCGTTCTACAACCGGATCGCGACAAAGATTGCCGACAACACCATATTCACACTGGGGGCGGGCATGGCTGGTAACTCGTCGCGACAACCGGCGGATGCAATGGCACGTGGGTAGGCGCCGGTGATGCAGCAGAGGCATTTGTCGGTAGTCTCCCTCCGTCAATACCTCAGAAACGGCCCCGCTGGTCCGAAGGGAGAGCTGGACAAGCTCGTGGCGCCGATCCGGGAGCTTGAAGTTCTGCTCGCCATCAAACTGTCCAAGAGACGGAAAGCGCAAGGGCCGGACGAACTTCCGTTTGACTGGTACAGAGATCACGTGACTGAGCTCGTGCCACTCCTACATAGGCACTTCAACCTGAGGCTCAGAGGCGGGATGGTGCCGGCATCGTTCGCGTCAGCTCGCGTCCACCGCCTGGGGTAGTCGCCCGCAGCGCAAACACCTATCGATCATCGGTCCATCACGCTGTTGAACACTGATTACAAGATCTACATGAGGATCTTTGCGCTGCAGCTTTGATCCCACCTGACGGCACTGATCCACCGGAACCAAGCGGGCTTCGTGGCAGATCGGTCCGTCTATACGACCATCGATACGCTACTAGCAGCGCAAATCGAACGGAGGCAGCTGAGGCAGCAAGTCGAGAGCAGAATGCGCGCTGTTGGACTTTGCCAAGGCCTTCGACTCGCCGAACAGAACCTTCCTCACCGAGAAGCTCAAGACGCGCAGCTTCCTGGTGCCGTTCGTCACGTTGGTCAAAGCCATTCATGCAAACACGACAGGTCGGTACCTCGTGAACAGCTGCCTCTCCTTGCCGCTCAAGATCTCTTGCAGTATTAGGCCTGGGATATCGTCTAGCACCCCTGCTGTTTATTGTTGCGTTCGACACGCTGTATCGCAGGGTGGAAGAGCAGAACTCACTTCGCGGACCCACCCTTGCGGCATCAGACGAGAAGCGCGAGATCCAAATCGCGGGATACGCAGACGACACTGCAATATACCTCCTGTACGTTTCTATGTTACCGCAGTGCCTCGAGCTGATCGAAGCCTCCGGAGCGGCTTCGGGTCTGCGCGTCAACAAAGCCATGTCGGTCCTACTGCCGTTAGGAGTGCGAACGGAAGCCGTGAGAGACGGCGCGGCGGGCTTGATCCCAGTGCTGGATGCCGGTAGCACGTGTCGATATCTAGATGTGCAGGTGGGGAGAGGCGACATCGAGAAGGAGAACTTGGTTCCGATGGTGCAGGGATTCGGATGTAGACTCCGTGTCGGCATCGCCAAGCCTCACACCAATCTTCAGCGTGCAGAAATAGCGCGGGCGATTGTGGTTCCCAAGATCCTGTACGTAGCAAGGCACTCATGGCCAAGTAGCGCGACCGTGGAGAAACCCCAACAGTTCATCCGGATCTTCGTGTGGGGAGCATATCAAGGCTGACATCGACGGGCGTGGATGGGCAGGGCCCAGGCAGAACTCCCCTTAACGGACTGCGGCATCTGGCTGCCAAACCTGCGAATCGAGCTCATGACGATGGCGGCAGCTGAGGTGGCCCTGTGGGCGTGCAACAGCCCCGCGCTTGAGCGAGGTATCCGGGATGTGCTACTGGGCGGGAGGAGCAGAGGCAAACACTTCCTACGCTCTCTCCACGGGCAGCCCGCCGCAGATGGGGCAACAGCATATGTGGGACTATTTTCGAAATCTCTCCGTGACGTGCAAATGGCCGCCTGATCGGGCGGAGTAGTGTGAGGACACCCTGGTGGTGGGCATGCGCGAGCTGGTAGCGGGACTGATCACACGCCGAATCGTGGAGTGCACGACAAAGGGCGCCTTCAATCCGCAATGACTCCTTCTCTGTTCCATACAGCAGAATGGTTGGCTTCACGACTACCATGGCAATGTGATCCGACTGGCGGGTTCGCCACTGGTAACAGGCTGCGCCACCATAGTGCACGCGTTGAGCTGGGAATGGCAGGGGCCCGGGTTGGTGGACATCAAGATTGTCCAGGGAGAGAACCTAACGGCACCCCGCAAAAGGGCGTGGCGGGCCATATGCGTCGCGCTCATCTACAGCATTCATCATCTACTGCTGAGGCCGCCTTATCCTGAGGTACTGCAACCGTACGGCGGCACGCTCTCCCAGCACCACGATTGGGAGCATCATGGACATGGCGTGGTCGCGCACAACGATGGCGGCATCACGATCAGTGTGGGGAAAATCGAGCGGGCTGCCGACTTTGACAAGGTTGCCGAGCGACAGCCCAGGCGGAACCAGCACATCCGTTTCAGAGCGCACCCGAACTTCGGCTGGTCGGCGCAGGTGTGAGGAGAACCGGGTCGGTTCGGGAAGCCACGGCAGCACCTGAAAAGACATTTATCGGCTGCACAGACGGTGGCGGGGCAGCAAACACGCGAGTCATGACGGCGTTCCGCCAACAAGCACCCGGCTGGCCAGGACGTGGTCATATGCGGCACGGCGGCGAGGGTGGTGGGCGAGATCATACGGATTCAGGGACTCTCAGCGCACGAACGTCAGCTACTCTTCAGAGCCCGGGAGGGGAAAGTTCGTGCTGGAACGCACGCGACGAAGACTCGACATGTCCGCACGACATCTGCTACTCGGGAGTACGAGCGGACATGACACCTATGTACTGGGAGTGCAGCTTGGCGCGCGAGGTCTGGGGTCTTCTCCGTAATGGGTGGGCTTGTCTGGGGCTGAGCGTCTCGAGCCTGACCCCGGAGGTCTGCTTCGGACTAACGATACCGAAAACACCAGCCAGGCCCTGCGCGCAAGCGACTACATGCCCGGGCACCGACGCGGACGGAGAAGCGATCCTGGACAAACCGCACGATGCGGCCCAAGAAGCGTGGAGGTGCCTGACCGAAGCAGCGGTGGGCTGTATATGGAGGCGACGCCTGGAGGTGCTGGATTGGCGTCCCGCTCAGCCCACGCTATTTCGTGTACGAGTGCGCGCAACAACTCATCGCAGGGCTTCGGCTGGTGGCACAGCAGATTGAGAGAGACGGCGAGACCAAGTGGTGTCGTTCGCATGGGGCGGTCGTGTGGTGCGTAGCACGTGAGCTCCTATCAACCCTGGAAGCTTCGACAACCAGGCTTTGCCCGCCTGTGCAGTTTGTGTACATCCTCTTTTCGACGGGGGTTCAAGAGGGAACCCCGGACCGGGAGGATCCTGGTCGGCCATTGTCCATACGCAAATGGGGGAGCGGCGGGCAGAGTTCCTCTGGGTCGTGAGCATGGTGTACGGGGTGAGGAGGACTGCAAACAACGTGGCGGAGTACATGGGACTGCTGCACAGCTTACGGAGAGCAAAGCACGTCGGGCTAGCGCCGCTGTTCGTGGTTGGTGGCAATCTGATGATCATCAAGCAGCAACGGCACCACGTACCGCCCAGGAACCCGCACCTGCGCTCGCTCTTCCGGCAGACGAGGAGCCCAGCTGACACGATGGCTATAGAGAGGTACAGCCACCACTTTCGCACGCGCAAAAAAATGGCCGACGCGGAAGCAAATCACGCGATGGACGAGACAGCGTCCGCGCAGTACCAGCTGCCATCCGACAGACACACAACGCCTATGATCCTGAGCCTGCTCAGAACAATGTCGGACAATGATATGACGACCGACTGGCGAAGGGCGTCCACGGACCCGCATAAACCAGACACCTCTGCCGAGGCCACATCAGCGTATCGAGCTCAAGGAGGAGAACGCGCACTCAAACCCGATCTTCAATGCGGACGAGGAGGTTGGAGAATGGTATTGTAGGTCGGCAACGTACATAAATACACCTCATCAACATCGGGTTCCGATTGCGTCGCCCATCATGAAGTGCAGTTCCTGTTCTTCACCTTCGAAATTGCCGACAACTGCACACGTCACAGACAGCCAACTCCAGCCAGCACAAGAACAAGACCCTCAGAAACCGCCGCGACCTTTCACTGAAACCTCCAGAAACGACAGACCCCTGTTGGAATTTGTATCGGTGGACGTAACGGACGACCAGAGGCTGAGAGGGAATGACGTGGCCCACGGACGAAGGACCGAGAGCGCTTAGAGAGCTCAAAGACGTGCTATACTAAGAGAAGACGATGATACCGGTCGCGGACGGCGATGCGACAATAACGACAGCTAGACAAGGCAGAGGTCGGTATGACGAGAACGAGAGCACACACCGACACTGGATCCAAGATGAATGAGAAAACACGAAATGCAAAGGCTCGCAGCTTCGAACGTACGCGAAGCATTAGCCCAAGTCCAACCTCCCTAGGATGAGCGAGAGCGGCCGACACTCATCTGAAGCGGACGCCGCAAGCGGTGTTCCACTCAAGCGCACGGGGTAAGTATGACGACGCCACGGTGCAGACATTTAAATATCTGTGCAACCAGCGAGTCTCAAGATTTACTGTGACTCGCGACCCGACAGAGACAGATCGGCGCCTCATCTATGCGATTCTGGGTGGCACAGTGACCGTCAGAGCGCTGCCAGATTTCTTACGCAGTTGTTTACAGCGGAAAAGCTCATCACGGTCGCAGAAAACGTCAAGACGAACATAGAAGGGGAACTCTTCACCAAGATCCCGCCGCAGTCGCAGCTCTCGAGCCTACAGTTAACGACGAACCGAGTCGCGTTTGTTATAGAAACAAGCGGGGACGACTTTAACGGAATGCAAAAGCAGGTCGTGGACCTGCTCAGCGTGGTGAAGGTGATCTCATTCGAAAAGCAGCGACGCGCACTCCACTTCAGGTTCTACAAAAAAGCGGAGGCTCAACGATTCGCGAGTCAGCCTGTTCCATTCAGAAACAGCATGCTACTGCTCTATCCAGTAGTGGCGAGGGAGGGTGGTGCAGCGGAGGATTCCCCAACCCGACTCATCACCAGTTCGAGTATGGGCTGCGGCTGTTCAATGTGTCTTAGCACATCGTCGTCCAAACGCTGTTCGAGTACATCACGGGGAAGTGGAGTTGACGGAGACGGAATTCAAGAGCGATGCCCTCGGCGGGCGTGGCTCGCATCTGTCGCAAACCTGGTTAGTACGATTTCACGAAAGCTCATGCCCGAAATTCCAGCAGCGCAAGACGCTCATCGACTGGATGGGATATCCTATCTTCATTCACCACTATTTCTACAGGAAGGGTTTCCCATGCGTGGTTTGCCACCGAATCGGGCACCCATCATCGGCGTGTACAACTCGACAATCTCAGCCGCCCAAAGAAGTTGACTGTAACAGTGTCTTCAGGAGATATTACGGCGCTGCAGCGACCAAGCACACTGGTGATGCAAGCCGCACTGGAGAGCATGCTGTTTGCAGCAAGCGAGGCCACTGTGAAAACGCATCAGGAAGCCGCAGAGGCAACGGAACCGCAGCACGCGCGGGCGAGCAGAAGAGCTACACAGAAACCAAGCAAGCCGAACTAGTCGAAGACGCTATAGCAAAATTTGAACACCACGGTTGATATGAAGACCACCACCGCATTCAGGACCAGTGCGGCAGGACCAGATGCAGAAGAAGTGCGCAGAGTAGGCTGAGGACAGGAGGAAGAGAACACCACGAATCTAACAAGCGAGGGGAGCGACAACAGTGGCGTCACGACCAGAACAAGGACAAAACCGCGAAGAAGCAAACTAAGGCGGAGAGGCAAGCGCAAGCAAAGCGAGCACTTTCGCTTCCGGCGAACTAGTGCGACCGTCCGAGCCGGACATATCATCATTGGTATCTGTGCTGTCGGAGATCTCCAAAGACGACCAGTTGTTCAGCTCCGTCGACCAGCTAGCTACTCGGACGATATGGAGCACGCATGGTGCAAACGATCGCGAAAGACAACTGTCAATTCCTGGTGATGCTGGAACGCCAGCTCAGTACACAGATCACGACGGCGACCCCCAACGCAACAATGTTGAAGCTACCTTACAGCAGCTGAAGCGTAACATTGTGCTCGCAAACACTCCAGATGAGCAGAACGAGTTCCAGACGGCCAGTCTGAAGTGGGTGGCGATAGCGAGCGGGATGGACGAACAAGCGGCAGGACAACTCGACCGCAACTTGGAGGCAAACCGGGTCTACTTTCAAACAAGCTCCACGTGCGATCTCAATATCTTCTTGGAGCCATTGTACTGGGGATCGACCGAGACTCTGCGACTTGCTGCGAAGTTCCAGGCGCGCCGTGTTTTCGTGGTCGAAGCGGAGAATCAACACTCGCGAGCAGCACTAACTATATACAAGCCCACTTCGGTGACCAACAGAACAACAGCAGCCACGTAACCAACCGCAGGCAGCTTCCTGACGGGATGGAAAGGCTTCACAGGGGAGATGATCTCGGATATCATGGAGCCAGACCTACCACCGATCAGAATCGTGCATATTGGGTGCAACAACTACAACACGATCGTGTCCGAGAGCGGAGAGCAAGCGCGGTAACCGACTGGTCTACTGGCACCGCAAGCAATGAATGTTCAGCAGGGTCTGTACAATACCTCAAGAAGAACGCAGCTTGAGTCGACCACGACTCGAATGATGATACCTTGATGGGACCAGGGAATGGATTGTTCACACCGCAGAAGCAAGCACGAACATTGCCTGCCGACTAGTTCGAAACTACGACAGTACAGGCACAGCTCGGCTTCTTTTCGGCGGTCACCCCATAAAACACGGTTGATGTGGATGGCACCGGCGAACACGACTCGGACTATGACGTGGATGAAACTGGAACACAAACACACTGCCGGTAGCAACGCCTCTCACCCCCGGCGAGCAGGAAACTTGCACGACATGGGTGTAAGAATTGAGCCTGGCCGCTACGCGAAGATTTTGCGAACCATGGGATTGCGCGGTCGTGGCGGTCATGCTTCAGGAGACGCATATTGCGGTGATCCGGGAGAAAGCCCAGGTGCAGCGCGTGTGGTGTTCAGTCTGGGACGTTGCGGTGGAGGAGCGGAGGCGTTGATCGTTTTGGTTGGTAGGCAAGGCCAAGTCCGGAGCGGTGGCGGTACTGTTCAACTCACATTGTGGCAAACATTACGAGGGTGTGGACTAGGAGCCGGCACCGGAACGGCTATTAGCGGTGGAAAGCAGTACAGTCAACCTGGTCACCATGTCAGCTCCGACAGCTGCTGTCAAGCCCGTCCAGGATGAGTTCTTCTGCAGCCTGAAAAATCTCAGCAAACCGGTCGGTAAAATGCTGGCTCTTGGAGGCGACTTCAAGTGCGTGCTGCAGGCAAGGCTGGACCGCCACCACCTGAGGCGACCAGCGAAGAAAGAAACAAAGAGCCACGCATTCGACGACCTGCTCATGAAGCTGGAGCTCATGGACACGCTGGCAGGCAAGCACTACAGCAGTGTACGTAGGCATGACAATACAGAATATCGGAGGCGCTACTAATCATTTGGGACTCACGAGCACAGGCAGCACCTTGAAAGGTTCTACATCTCAAGTAACTATCTCGATAAGCACAACGATTAATGCGCGTGGGGCCAGTTAACCTCGCGGATCACAAAGAGTTCGTAGTGTACTGGGAACGTGGACCAGCAGCGACGCGGCGCCCAGGCGAATCGAATCTGAACCCACCAAGTGTTGTTTTTGGTGGTAGATTTCGCCAAGCAACAGAGGCGCGAGTTCGCGAGGCGATACGTCGGCAACACCAACCGGAGATAACTGCCGCAGAGATCAACCTGCTCGAGACGCATCGGGAGAAGGTCTTCCGGGAAGCTTGAATCACAATGACGGAATACGAGAAACGAGCACAGTGGCGCCTAATGCGCAAAGCAAAGGCGCAGTTTGACGGAGTGGATACCGCTGAAGTGCACCGAGCAAAGCAGTCTGCATTAGCTAAGCAGCTCATCATGTCCGCGAAGCTTCTGACGGCTGGAGGGGCGGGATCACGCGAATTTTGAAGGCGGATCTTGGGCAGGATCGGGAGCAACGTAGTCTCGAGGATGAGCAGATCGGGTCGGACACCAATTGTACCGGCAGCCTCTGTCGCGAACGCAATGGCTGATGGGTGGAAGCCGGTACTGACAACCTCATATGCAGGCCGAAGTCATGAACAATGCGCCGAAGCACTCGGGCGACTGTACAGATTCGAATACGTACCCAGGCTCTCACACAAGGACAACCTTCTATTGGAAAATGAGGGGGGATTGACAGCGATGCTCCAAGCAATAGATGCACTCGGCAGAGATATATCGCCAGGCATCGATGGCATCGCGAAGGACTTCAACAAGGGCTACAGAGAGGATTTAGCGTTTGTGCTGATAAGCCTGTATCGAGCAGCAATGGTTGGAGGAGGGTTCCCGCGCAGCTTTGCCATAGTTGTCGTCTTAGCAGTACGCACGGCAGGCGACTCGATGCACGCACTTGACTACAGACCCATCTCGCTCCTGACATCAGAATACAAGATCTTCACACTGGTGATCGGGACGCGGCTCGCAGAAATGCTGCCGTAGCTCGTCAGCTGTGACCAGAACGGGTTTGTGTGAGAGCGTCAGATCGAGGACAGTATCAACGGAATGATCGCAGTGCTT
Organism: [Pythium] brassicae (nom. inval.); assembly: GCA_008271595.1. Lineage (NCBI taxonomy): Eukaryota > Oomycota > Peronosporomycetes > Pythiales > Pythiaceae > Globisporangium > [Pythium] brassicae (nom. inval.). The sequence goes on along the minus strand of SMMQ01001976.1, from coordinate 3,442 downwards.
AACGAGCAGAACGAATATATGAACGAGCAGGCGGGAGACTAAGCAGCGGTGGTGCTTCTTCATCTCGCGAAGGCATATGACACTCTGGAGCGCGACTTTCTAGACGAGGTGATGAGGCGCCTAGGCTTCAGTGAAGCAACAGTCAGCCTAATCCGAGCACTGCGCCACAACACAATGGCAGTCTTCAGCGTGAACGGCGAACCCGCAGCGGAGATACCATTTACGAAGGGGTCAGACAAGGGTGCCGGTTAGCACCACTCCTGTTCCTGCTGAGAGTCCAAGTGCTTGCGCTGGCCATCAAGCAAGGCATCACGTTGGGAACAGCACCTCAACCAAGCACACGCAAATTTACAGGGTTTGTGGACGACTCGACACTCTACCCCAGGAGAGCCGCAGACCTGGAGGAGTGCATCATGATCGTGAGACGCTTCGCGGAGGCATGTGGGCTACAGGTGCAGCCTACGAAGTGTCAAGGGATATAACTAAATACGGCGCGCGGGGAAACGGGAACGCTGGGCTGCCATTCCTGATATATGAGCGGACGACACCGTACCTGGGTGTAAAAGTGGGGACGGGAGCAATAGCGGACCCTAATTGGCAGCAGCGGCTGGAATGGTTATGCATACGGATGGAGATTGCGTGCCAAGTGTCGACGAGTATGGAAGGGAGGGCGCAGACCTTGCACAACGTGTTCATGCCGGCGGCACTGAACACCGCGACGTACTTCACTCTGTGCACCAGACGCATGAACGAGCTGAGGATACTGCATGATACCTTCCTGTGGGAAAGCACGCTGACAAGAGAAGGAGAAATGTGGCGCAGGCCGATCGCATACGTTATTTTCCGGCTGAAAAAAAGGCTGTGGGAATGAGCGTGCCAAACTTGGACCTCAAGTTCGCCGTCTTGGCAGCACGGATGGGCTTTTGGGGGGCAACAATGGCACCGGGTGAGAACCAAGATATCGTAGAATTCCACCTTCGATCTCGTGGACGCGAATCAGAGCAAACGAGGCTGAGGTGAGTCTTCCAAGCCCCCTGAGACCACGGTCGGCACCTGAGGAAGCAGGAAGGTGACTCGGTATGGAAGCACGGGCGGCGACTGATTGAGCAGGATCTGTTCGGCTCCTTTGACATCTCTGTGGTGCAAGACTACGGACGAGTGACTGGAACCTGCTGTACCGGCATTGCCAAATCGAATGGGCATCGCGCCCGTCAGGAGTGTGCGGCTTCTCCTACGCCGTACAACGCGAATGGACAAAGCATCAGCAACGCGTCTACCGATCATATCTAGCCGCGCTGAAGCGATTCTGGGCGACAATGTACGTTGTCCACAACTTACTCGTCACGGGTCTGGCGTACGGCCAGATGCAGTGACCAAAGGGTGCGAACTTGGAAGCGGGCGTCGAAGTTGTGGCACGTTTTTGAGCGGTCTCTCCAGGCCGGGTCGAGTTCGAGTTGGGAGTATCCCAAGGCAGATTAACGGATGAGCAAGTGCTAAGATGTATCATGCTGCAGCATTCAGCATTGCCACCACAGCGATTCTTCCTAGATCCAGAGCCAGTGGTTCAAACCAATATACAGGCGCTCATGGGGACGCCTTGGACGGCGACAAAGGTACCCACCAGGTTCGTCGCGATCGACCGACCGATCGCGCTCGAGTATCAGTGCTTCAATCAGCAGCTTGCCGTGTGGAAGTATGATGAGCAGGGCGACAGACAGCAGCGGAGTGCTCGCGCGCAGATCAATGTACATGCGCACCCGAACGTACACCACATGCCGTTCAAAGAGGGCACGCACTTCTACAAGCCGGGCAGGCGGAGCTGTCAATGGACGAAGTTCAAGACGCAATGAAAGGAGTTAGGAGCGCGGCTCCGGCGCCAACTATTGCCCCCGGGAGGCGAGGAAGCGCTCCAGAAGCGCTTGGACACCTGGCAACGACACAACCCGCCGCTGCCGGCGCGCTGGCCGCAAAATCATTCAGCAGGCTGTGTGGAGCGAGACCAGGTGCAAGCACGACCGAAAGCTTTTTAGGCACAGGCTGAAGATCGGTGGATTCAACACCTAGGGAGCAGACAGCGGCGTCAAGAAGAGGTGCCCACAGAACGATAGCGGGTGGCAAGAGCGCGACCACCTGGCGCACATCGTATGGAGCTGTGGGGTGGCGCAGCGAGTGCGGCGTGTGGCGATACGAGTGTGGAGCCAGGCAACAGCCGATCGAGCGCAGATATCAGAGAATTTGAAGCTGCGGCCTTAGCGGGACGGCTCGCGCTCATACCCCACGGCTTTAAGGCACGCCTACCGGAAAGGACACGAGCAGTACGGCAGGGGCACCGCAACACAGCGGGGCGTGTATAGGATATCGTCAGGTCGGCGGTTCAGAGATAACTGAGGAGGTTGAGGTGCGCGGAGTGCTGTGAGAGCTTAGCCCAGGACAGCTTCGAAAAGATTGGAGCAGCCATGAACAACACAGTTAAAGAACTAGAGCCACAGGACGCGATAGCGCTGGCGACAAGGAGTCGCGACGCGAGAACGGTCCTTTGCCTGTTCCTGGACGTCCTACAGAGCGACACTGTCGCGGACAGCTAGTATGCGGACAACACGCCTCCGACAATTCGCGTGTACTTCGATGGCGGGAGCACAATCAACCCGAGAATCGCGGATCGGAGCAGTGCTGGTGTGCAGGCCTCCGGACATGAGATGGCAACAAGTATGGTTCGTGTACAACTTCCTGGGCACACACGAGATAAAAAAACACCGCAGAATACGAAGCGCTCATGCTTGGACTGAAAGTAGCAGAGCGCATGGAGTATGACGAGCTCGAGGTATATGGCGACTCGCCCAATCATAGCGCAGCAACTTAGCGGATGAGCAGAGGTCCAGGACTACGACATCAGGAAAACGTTCAACGCGGCAAAAGACCTGCTGGAGAGCAGACGACGATTCACACTGACTAACACGTTCCGCGAGTGGAACACGATGGCCGATCACATGGCCAACACCGCAACGGACGAGAGGGAGAGTAGCAACGCCTTCGCAGAGGAGAGTCTCGGCACGAAGCACGAGAAGCTCTGCCAACAGCTCCAGGAGCGCTTACAGCGCGATCTGCAGTATCAGCCGCTATCATGGGGAGCATCGAGAGATGAAGCCAGAGCAGCGGCAGCTCGGTAAGTTGGTCGAGCAGCTTGCCAGAGCCATAGGGACGCGAACAGTGAAACTAGGGCCAGAGCAACACAAGGATCGGAGACGACGTTCCCGGGGTAGTGGTAGTGTACACAGTCACCACGACTGATGCATATAAACTCCGATAAGTGTACTTCGGTGCCTCCAAAAACCCGTTCCTGCTCGAAGTTTTCGCTGTTGTTTTCGTCGTCACCGTCGTTGCTGTCGTCGTCACAGGGGTGGGGTAACGTAGGTTTCCAAATCGTGGCGTTCCACCAGCGTGT
>SMMQ01001972.1:0-14479 GCA_008271595.1 [Pythium] brassicae (nom. inval.) | reverse complement strand
TGTTCTGCGGCGGCGCCGTGAGGAAGCTGTCGAAGTGCGACCAGGAGTACCCGTCGGTCATCAGGACGTCGTCGGTCGACCCTGTCGATGTAGCAGCAAGCGAATGTATGCAATGCACGTGAAGAGCGCTTGTGTGAGGTGCACTACCATCCATACCCCACAGTGCAACACTGTCCCAGTCACTGTCGCTATCCAGTCAGGGCGCACGCACGCACCTCCGGCGATCGCGTGCATGATGCGGCCCGTCGCGTTGCTCTCGTACCACTCGAACTCGGTGCTGCGCGACTTGTTCGTGAGCCCCATGACCGTCGTCGCCACGCGCACCTTGAGGTCTGGGGACTGGATCGCCTGCGCGAAGCGGACGCGCGTGGCGCGCGACAGCTCGACGACGCCCGCCTGGATGCGCTGCAGGATGTTTTCGACCTGGGTCGTGCACAGATACACCATCTCAATGAGCCGGAGCGCCGCCATGCACGCGTCCTCGGCCTCGCGCCGGAACGGCACCGGCGTCGCCTTGGCGCCGCCGTCGAACACGCGCTTCCAGAGCTGCAGGCCGCAGCCGATCGCCTGCAGGATGAGGTTGTTGCGGATCTTGCTCTTGGCCTTGCGCTCGCCCGCGTCGCTCTGCAGGAGCGCGAACACGCGCGTGCGCAGCACCCACGCGTCCGGCTCGCGCGCTGCGTACCGCTGGCGGCACGCCGCGAGGTCCTGCTGGAGGCAGTAGACGAAGAACTGCAGCACGAGCAGGCTGCGGCGCCAGGCGTCGTCTGCGGCGTTCGCGCTCGCGTCCTGCAGCGCCGCCGCAAGCGGCTCCCACTGGTGCGGGTACGACACGGCGCAGCTGCACGTCGACGCCTTGTCGAACACGAACACGAGCGACGCGTAGATCGACACGGCGTCCGCGTACGCGACGGCCTCGACGCTCAAAATGCGGTCCACGAGCTCGTCGTAGAGCAGGTTCGACGGGTACTCCTTGCCGAGCACCACGATGCTGCGCAGCGTGGCGATCGCGGCGCCCGGGTCGTTCGTGCTCAGCGACGTCACCATGTCGAACACGAGCGACGCGTTCATGGACGAGTTCACGGCCATCGACGGCGTCAGCGGCTTGAGGCTCGCGCCGCTCTCCCGCCGCGCGCCGTCCAGGACGCTGCGCCGCTTGCGCTTGCGCTCGGGCGTCACGAGCGACGACGACGATGTGCTGCTGCGCCGCTTGCCCGGCGTCAGCCCGCGCGGTTCCGCAATGCTCTCTGCTTTCACACCGTCGCTGTCGCTATCGCCGCCTGCTGCTGGTGCGGACACGGGCGCTCGCGTTGCGTCCTCCTGCTCGTCTGTTTTAAAATGCGGCACGCACACGCAGATTCCGAGTGAGTTTTCGACGCGACGCAGTCAATGAAAATGGAAGTGCCCCACATCGACGGATGCAGCGATGCGAGATCTACGCAGTGAGCTGCTCGCGGCTGCGGTCCGACTCGTGGAGGCGACGCTGGCGCGCATACCGTCGGAGATGCAGATGATCTGGTCGGCCATCTTGATGGCCAAACTGTTTTGCAAAATGGCGATTTTGCACGCATTCATTTTACTCGACGGTGAAAGAAAGCCCAGCAAAATGCTCGAACACATCCAAAGACTACCTACATGTATGTATGGTTCGAGCCTTCCCACTTCTGAGCACGGGTTGCAGCCCGCACCACTAACAGCAAACACTAAGCAAGCTCAATCATCACCATCATGCCTCCCAAGGTTGCTGAACCCCCTCCTCCCTCCTTAAGAGGCTCATGTCGTCACGCGCCACGTCGAAGAAGCCAAAGTCGTCTTGCGTCACGCCCGAGGCGCTGCTCTCCTTCTGTCTCTGTGCAGTTCGCGGCCTACATTGCCCGACATCGTACGCACTTCTGCGACGCACTGGTGCCACTGACTAGTACGCCACCGCCGCTCTCAACCAAACGGCCAGTACGAGACGAGAGCATCGGCTTTTATCAGAAGCTTGACGACAGGCTGATGACCTCCGGATCCTGCGGGCTCTCCGATGGCAGCGGTGAGCTGGCGAGTGGTGAAGTCGTACAAAGTACGTGATATGCCTCGAGATCACGAAGACGACTGACCCCCTCTCAATATCGTCCCAAGAAGGCATTCACGTCCTCGGGAGTGCCTTGAGGGGAGAGATCACAACTGGGAAATCTCTGTGAAGCTCTCGGTAGGTCAGTACTGTACCAGCAGCACATTCTTAGTCAACGACGAACCCAGCTGTCGCGAACTGCCAACAGAACCGCCGACACCGGGAAGCTCGCGTACAAGGTGCAGTGAGTAGAAACCTCGGAATCAATGTCGGTGCCCACATGTGCTGGCCTCCTTCCAGCGGAGTTTGCCAAGTTACTGCGCATGTGCTGTTGCCCGAGTCAAGCGGTGCTCGCGATGTCGGTATTCGCAGTGGCATGGCCGTCAGCACTATCGACGGCATTGAGTAAGTCGAGTCTGGGCTTTCACCTCTTTATCGACTCGCGTCAAGGGTGATGCGAGAGCTCATGCTGGATCTTGAACAAGCTGTTGTGGCACCGAGTGTTGGTGAAGCAACTCGGTTATACAGTATGTTTTGTCCACAAACATCATGGGAGTGCGATGAGAAATGAGAGCACAAGCACCAGGCGTCGTGTCGACATGATCCGTGGTGCCTCTCCAGGCAAGGATCGCGAATCGAGCAACAAAGATGTGAGTACAGACCAACCTTCAGTATAGGTTTGTAATGTTAGACATTTGAAGGAACTTTACTTCTTTGGAGTAACAAACTTGTCAAGATTGCAGATCGCAGATCGCACCATTCTGAGGAGACGTCGACATGGTGGTGAAAGAGGTGGACCTGAACACGGCGACGGAGGCGGAGCTGCGCACGCTCTACGGCGTGGGAGAAAAGATCGCGCAGCGCGTCATCAGCGCGCGGCCGTTCACGAGCGTCCTGAAGCTGCGTAGTATCAACGGCATTGGCGACAAGCGCTTCGCGGCGGCCACAACAGGGACGCCCCGTGCGGTCGTCAGTAATGCTCGTCCTGCTGCCGCTCCGCGCCGACCGGGTGTGGGGGCTAGTTCTACAACATGCCGGAACACCGAACGCAGCAGCAGCAACAACAACAACAATGATGAGATCGACGACCACCATCGTGCGCAAGCGAGAGCTCCGTCGACGACGCGAGGCACGAGATCAGCGGCCGCCGGTCGTGACCGAATCGGACACAAGCCAGTGCCGCCACCGTCGCCGCCTGTCGTGGCGCGCGATAGCAACTCCCGAGTCCGTTTGGGTCCCGAACTCCCTCCTCTCGCGACTCCCCTTCCGGTCTGCCGCGAGGTCGGCGACGTCCCCGTTCGGAGTTGCCTCGGTCAGGGCTTAAGCCAGTTGAGTGTCGAGTCGTCGCTGCTCGGAACAGCAGGCGGCGACCCGACAGGCGCGCTGCTCGTTGCGTCCTGGAATGTGCGCGGCCTCTCGCGGGAGAAGGACACGTCCCAACTGCGCCGCGTGGCGACGATCATCGACGAGTTCGATCTCGTGGCGCTGCAGGTGAGGGGGAGTGGTGTCGTGCACTGTCTGTCTGTCGGTTCGGTGGCGGAGTGTGACGCTGAGCCATAGAACGGCGGACCTGAGGAAGATGGGATGGGGGGAGGGGCTGACTGACTGACTAACGAGTGTGTGTGTGTGTTTGTCTGGTGATCTGATCACCGTCTGATCTGACGCACTCGTCGTGCTCGGCAGGGACTGCGCGACGCCGTCGTGCTCGACACTCTCCTGACACTGCTGCAGGGCTGGAAGTGTGTCGTGTCGGCAGCTGTCGGAGCATTTAGTTCAGGCCGCAACAGGCACGACCCGGAAGCCGTCACTGACTGCAAGTCGCGCCAGGGAGCCGAGCACCTGGCGTTCCTCTACCGCTGCAGCGTCGTGTGCGAGACAGAGCCGAGTTCGCTCGCGTTAGACCCGAGCTATGCGTTCGAGCGCGCGCCGTTCGTCGGTCATTTCCAGGTCTTGAAACGACAGTCGTCGCACTCATCGTCGTCGTCGTCGCCGACAGGTTCTAGCGACGTGTACCGTCGAGTCGCAGCCGCGCTTCCACTGGAGCTGACACTCGTGAACATGCACATCGCGAGCGGCCCGCAGAAGCAGGAGCGACTCGCAGAAGCAGGAGCGACTCGCAGAGACACGCGCGATCGCCCGCTTTGCTCGCGATCTCTACGCGCAATTCGAGGACGACGGCACTGCGGAGAGAAAAATCGTGGTGCTGGGCGCCTTCAACCTCGCGCCGCACGAGATCAGCGGCGCGAGTGTAGGCAGCGCTCGCAGCTCGTTGGTCCCGCTTGTGACGATGTCCTCGACGGTCTTTGGCGGCCTCGCCGACAATCTCTGCATGCACGCGGCGGAGGTCGAGGCGACGCAGCTCGAGTACCGAGTCGAAAGCGGCGTGTTTCGCTTCGACTGGGCCTACTACCCGTCCACGCGGCCCGAGTTCGAGTTCGGCGTGCGCGAGCAGCAGCGTCGCGGGGCGTCGGGAGCGGATCGGACTCTGCTGCAGCACCAGATGACTCGCGTGCTGTGCGCGAAAGAAGTGTCGGAGCACTGCCCCGTGTGGCTCGCGCTGTGGTGAGTGTGTATGAGTAGGGGGACACGCAGGTCAGCTCCTCAAAGTGGTTGGGTGGCTGTGTGGAAGACGCCTTGGTCGTGTGTCATGATGGGAGACGCCACCAGATGAACAGAACAAGTGCTTAAAGTTGACACCACTGAGCGTCATGAGTGGTTGGTGATGACACGACCACAGGACACTGTCGTCTCCATCGCAGCAACGCGCTTCTTCATAGAGTCGTGGTGGCATGTTTGCGCTGCGGTGGCGCAGTCGTCACTGCCGTCGCCGCTGCTGCTACTGGTTCGCTATGAGCACCGGCGTTGCTAGTAGCTGAGTCGCCACTGGCGCTGTTGCTGTTGTTGCTGCTGCTGCTACCGCGCCAGGTGCTCACACCCGCCTTGTTGATGTTACGCTGCGCCTGGCGGACGGCGTCCGGGTGGATCACCGCGACTTGCGTCTCTGCGAACACGCACTCGTGGTCCGAGGCGTCCGAGTCGTCCGATTCGTCCAGATTCTCCTGACTTATCACCACATCGCGAGTCGACGGTGGGTCCACTGCGAGCTCAGTCAGCGGTCGACAGTTGTGAGGCGCATCAGCGCCTTCGCGGCCGCTGCGGTTGTCGTCTTCGGCAGAGTCGCCCGTGCCCATTGGGCCAACAACGAGCGTTCCCTGGTACTTGCGCAGTCGTGTCCGCGTCTCGCTGCTCTGCGTCGTCTCCATCTCAAGGAGGATCTTGGCGAGCACGCGCTGCATCACGCGCTCCTCGATGGCGCCGATGCGCCGCAGCATGCTGAGCTCGTTGATCTGAGCGTTCGAGGCAGTCGAGAATGTGAACGACGCGTGCGCTCGCTCGCGCCACAAGTGTGCGATCTGTCGCTGCTCGCCCAACGAGCGCACGCAGCATCAGAGTCGCGTCACGCACCGTGCTGTCTGAGGCTTCGCCGTCGCGGTCTTGCGGGAAGAGCTCCAGATACAGTTCGCGGGTGGGCTCTCGGAACGTCTTGAGTCTGAAGGGGCTCACACGCAGAACAGCAGCACAGCCGACCACAGAGATGAGCAGTCGTACGCAGTAGGTGTCGACAGGGTCGACCGACACCATGAACGGCAGAGATACGAAGTCAACAAACTGAGTCTACGAGCACCAGCACCCCCACAAGCAGCAGGGGGAAGAACAACGACACCAGTGAACAAAGCGACGCACGTCTCCGTGTACAATTGCGTGTCGTGGGTCCACTGGTTGATCTGTCGCTCGTCCGCGTCGATGAGTCGCTTGAGCTCTGCCGACATGGCGCCACGCAAGAACCCAGCAGTAAAGTTCGAGCTGCTGTGAGTCCGCTGGTGTGTGGGCAGCAGATGATGCGTCGTCGTCGTACTCGCACTCGAATGAGAAGGAGCGGCCCCATCCAGTCACCCACGACTCGCAGTGGGTGTCGAGCGAACGAGCGACCACCGTTGACGCCGCACCTGAGGGCTGCTCCGTGTGCTCGATCGACTGGACGTCACCGGCGCCGCTCAGACGCGTGATGTCGTCCGCGAGCACCGCGATCGCTTGGGTCAGAGACGCGTCTGTGTCGCAACGAGCAGATTGCGTGCATTAGTGTTGCGTGCGGTGAGCGAACTCAGTGGTGTGCGGCACCAGCCGTCAGTGTGTGCACCCGTGTTTGGGTTTAGGCTAGAGACCCCGAACGACAGAATGACCCAGACACCGCGAGAGTGACCGAGTGAGACCGCATACGTACTCATGCTGGACTTGGCGTTGATGCGCGCGAGGATGGCGGCTTTCGTGCGCTCCTGTTCGTTGTAGCGCTCGATGAAGTCGCCGAGGTTCTGGATGCCCGTGTCCTCCACGAGCTTGTCGAGCAGCCGCTTCTTCTGCTCGAACGACACCGCCTTCTGCTCGAGATTCAGCTTCTTCTCCTTGGACAGACTGCACGGTTTATGTCCGGGTTTGTCGCGTCCATGAACGACCGCAGCCAGCCAGTAGCAACAGGCACAACAGCGTTGCCACATAGCCGAAGCGCAGAGAGCGAAGCAAGCAGCATGAGGCGAACGACAGCACCACCACCACAGCAGCCGCAACATTGTGAGTCGTTTTGACACGCGGCACTCGAGCACGCAAGTACGCGCTCGATGCAGCTCCCATCGAGCTCGAGACGATCCAATCCTCTCTTGGTCGAGACGTACGGTGCGCGCTTGCTGCGCTGTCCGAGGCTGTTGTAGACGCTCTTCTGCGAGTGGGAGTGGGTCGCATTGATACAGAAGCGACAAGCATACAAACAGAAGAAGTCGAAGTCTGTGAGCTAGCTGTCGTTCTCTCTCTTGTGCGCACTCGCTCGGTCGTTCCTTGTTTGCTTGTTGGTTGAAGAGCTCTGCAGTCCCAGTGTGAACCAATCACCCAGGAAGCAACTCTGTCGCTCGCATGTACGCGTCCACCCACTCCAGAACAAAGACATCGTACCCGCCCCGGCAGCGCCACCTTCACACCACCATCCTTGGGCGTCGGCTTGGCGATCCGCTCGACCTCGAGCTTCAGGCGCTGCCGCTCGATGCGGAACGCCTGTTGGTCGACGTCCATGTCGCTCTGCAGCTGCGCGAGCTCCCGCTTGAGCAGCGCGGCTCTGTCCTTCAACGCCGTCAGCTCGCGCTGCATGTGCTGCGCGTCGTCGTCCGCTTGGCGAGTGGCGTCGACGACGCGCTTCTCGCTCTGCAGCCCTTCGAGTCGCTGGCGTCGAACGCGGTCGATCTGCTGCCGCAGCTTCTGGAGCTCGACGTGACGCTCCGAGATGGCGGTTCGCAGTCGCTCTTCGACCTGCGCGAGGCGCTGCGTGTTGCCACTTGCACCTGCGCTTTCGGGAAGACCGACTGTTGTCGAGGCAAGAGGTTGTGACGACGCTGATGCTTCTCCTCCTCCGCTGCCTCTGGTGTCGCTGATTGGTGTTGTTCCTGCGGTGTGCGAGACTGCACTCGCTCCAGACGTCGTCCCTGACGACGCAGACGTTGACTTCGTAGCCCCCAGCGTCCCTCCACCTGCTGCTGTCGGCGCTGCTGCTGCTGCTGCTGATCCCTGTATATCTCCATGGCTCACCGCACCAGCAGCGCTACGGCCGAGGGTGCGAAAGCGCTTCTTAACCTCCTTAAGCTGCTTCTTGAGCGCCTGGAGCTCAGCATCCGCCGCCAGGATACTCTGTCGCTCGGCGTGCGCCTTGATGAGCGCCAGGTCGCCCTCAGAGCGGATCTTCTCGAGCTCGTCTGTGCAGCGCTGCTGCCAGCTCGGTGTAGGTTCTTGTATGTGAGCAGCGATGACGTCACTGCGCGTCATGTCGGACTTGAATGTCTGGAGAGGGGGGGGGGGTGCTCGTCCCAGTTCTGAGGCGACGCTCGTGAGCCACTCGCGTGCCTGTGACTTGGAGTGAAACGACGTGTGCCTCTTGTGACTTGGGATCGATCTCGCACCACAACACCGCCTCCCATTCGAGTCGATCTCGCATCGGGACAAGCCAAGTCGACACACTCCGTCCCCACGAGAGACATCCTCGCCTCAGTCGATGGAGTGCGTTCGTGCGACGCAACTTCACAGTCGTTCGCTAGGTGTGAGCAGTAAGCAGTGCTGTGTGCGCTGCATACGAGAGCTCACAAGGCACTGCTTCGCTCTCTGCTGTCCCTCTCACCTCTCGCCTGACTGAACGACGGGTGAACGCCATCGTGGGGTGACGACAACGACTACAACGCCAACAACGACGCAGTCCTCGCGCGCAGCTCCTCCGCGACGACTGGCAGACGAAGAGCGAAGGCGACGCGATCCAACTGGAGCTGCTCCAGCTCGTGGACTTTGTCAACCGTTTCCGTACGACGACGGTGTTCCCTCTCGTGTCCAGGAGGTTTGGCAGCTCGGCGTTCGGGACGTGGCCGTCGACTGACGGACAGACGCTGCTTCGAGCGGATGGATGTCTGCAGATGCGAGCGCGAAGATCAGACTCGCGGTCTTGTACGAGAAGGTGGTGTCTATGGAGCGGAATCTGAGGTGCGCAAGAGCGGCGTGGGAGGACGGACGCACATGAACAGCTTCTTGCGTTCCACGATGGCTCGGAAGTCCCAGCTGCTCACTTCAGTGTGTACGAACATTGGAGCGGCCTCAGATACGTCGAAATGTCAGTGCGCAAGGCGAACTCGCAGCAGTAGCACCCACAACTTCAGTACACTAAAACTACCAGCGTGTGTCGCTATTGAAGATTGCATGTGCATTCATTCATTCAACCCAAGAGCTCCACCACGACGATGGCTTCATCCCGCCTTGGAGCTGTTCGGACGAGACGACGGCATCCGGAACGACCGGTAGCCCTGTCGCGAGCGCGGGTTCGGTGGCTGGCGCTGCTCTGCCATCTTGATCGGGTCGATGCGAGGAGACTCGACGAGCCGAGCGTCTTCGCTCTGCTGGTTCTCGTTCCCGCTCGTGTCGTCACCGTTATGGTCTCCGTCCCAGTAGTTGTTGTCGTCTGCGTCGTGGCTCAAGTGGCGCAGGAGAAACGCTTTCATGTCCTTGTCGATCTGCTCGCTGTCGACCTGGGGCTCTGACTCCGTCTGAAGTGCCTCCGTTGTCGCGTTCGCCACCGTTGCTCGAGCACACCCTCGTTCCTCAAGGGCATCGCTGTCTGCTCCAGGGGCGTCTGGAGTTTCGACCGTCGACGCAGACTGTGGCACAGAGATAGGAGCTGGAGGAAGAGTTGTCTGCGTCTCGATCTCGCGGCCGACACGGCGTCCCGGAACCGCGAACCAATCCACGCCGGCGCTTCCGCTCATGAGCGACTCCAGCGGATCCGTGCCAGCTTCGCACCGAGATACTGAGACGGACTTCGTCCGTGGCGGCAGTGTGTCATCGCGTCGTGGAGGTCTTCTCAGCTCAGCCTGCTGTCGATGCTGCGGAATCGACGGTGGCGGCTGCTTCTCGCGACTCGCGCGAAACGGAGGGTCTGGCAGCTTTGTCGATTCGCCCGAACCTCGGAGACCCGCGCTGCCCCCGCTGCCGACGCGCTGCAGCATCGCTTTCATCTTCTGCAGCCGCTCGTCCACGTCAGCCTTCGCCTGCTCGATCTCGGACGGCGGCACGAGCTTCATCAGCGAGCCTGCACACGAACGACGCCAGTGAGCCACGTGTATGAGCATTTTGAGAGGGATCCGACAATCGGAGGAGTCCGAGATCGTACCGACGCGTGCAGAGGGTTTGTGGAACACTGGCGCACCAGAGCCGTCGGGAGTCCCAGAGCGTCCGCTCGGCGTGGTCGGACGAGAGCCACTGCTGCTGCCAGGCCGTGACGACGCTGTCCCTGGACGAAACGAGGACGGCGTGTGCGGTCGCGACGTTGCGCGCGCAGAAGAGATCGCCCCGCTCTTCAAGCCCTCGACGTGCTGTTGGAGCTGAGTGTCTGTCAGATTGTCGAGGGTCTTGAGATCTGGAAGCGCAGAGATGATGTCGAGCACGTAACTGCGGTTGTGGGTGTACACGCACCGACAGTCCATATGTTCAGATGGCCAGTGTATGCAAGCTCAACATCGAAGGAGCCTCAGCTGATGCGCGCACGCACCTGGCAGACGCACAGCACGGGTTGCCGACGAGCCAAATGTCCTGCAGCGCCTTGCACGCCGCCAGCGCGCGGAGCTGCGTCGACGAGCGGATTTGGTTGTTGCGGATGTCGAGCGACTCGAGCTCCGGAAAGCGCGACGCCAGTGGCTCGAGGTCACTGAGTACATTGTCCTGGATGTACAGCTCGTTCAGGTTCGGGAGGGTCTCTGCGAGGCTCTGCAGCTCCGTGATCCCATTGCCGTTGACTCGCAGCGTCTGCGAGCCATCGAGAGTGTTATTGTTTGAGGAAGCTGATGAACTTGGGCGATGCAGCACGCGTGCTGGTAGACGCGAGAGAAGGACAGAGGCAGCGAGCACCGCACCGCCAAGGTTGGTGGAAACTGTCCCTCGAGCGAGCCGATCCGGTTGTTCGCGACGTTCAGATCCTCGAGCTTCGAGAGTGGTGTCAGGTTGCCGATCGAGGTCAGCTGGTTGTCGCTCAGGTTGAGCGTCTCCAGGCTCGCCAAGTTCGCCAGACCCTGCAGCACCGCGACGCGGAGAGTGAGTATGATGCTGTTCACTGTGCGGAGCGCTGCCCTTGTCTCTTCGCGCGCACGCACCGACGACACGGAGCCAGCGAGGCGGTTCTTGCTCAAGTCGAGATGCATCAGCAAGCGACAGGACGTGAGGTTCTCGACGCGCTCGATGCGGTTGCCCTTGAGCCAGAGCGTTTTGAGCTTCACGAGCGCGAGCAGGTCCGTCGAGATCGCCTCGATCTGGTTCTCGCTGAGAAAGAGTCCCTCGAGGTTCGAGTTGCTAGTTCAAAGCGCACGGCTGTGAGACGCGGCGTTCGCTCTCAAGCGGCACGAAGACGGAGAACGTGAACTCGAGCTGCCTGAGTAGACTCACGCTCGTAGCCCTTTCGTCGACGTGAGTCGGTTATTGTAGAGCTTGAGCTCCCGCAGCTCGCGCGCCGTGCCGAGGTTCTGCAGTACTTTGAGTCGGTTGAACGACACATCCAGCGAGCAGAGCCTCGGAAGCTGTCGGGAGCCAACGCACGAGAGAGATCGCGCGTGAGAGAAAGCGACAAGTAAGACGGCTGTGCCGTGAGACGGCTGTGCCGTCTTACTTGTCGCTTTCTGTGGTGCCGATGCAAACCAGCAGGACGCGCCGTCGCTGCATAGCGCACAGTAAGTACCTCGGACAGATCGGCGATCTCCTCGATCGCGCGGTTGTGTGCGTCGATCACGAACTTGCTCGAGTTGGGCTCCGCGCACAGCGTTCGCTGCCAGGGGAGGGCGGAGGCGAGGATCGGTGATCGGTGGTGAGGATCAGAGCGTCCGTCGTGGAGGTTTCGATCCAGCGATCTCTTGAGAGACGTTGCAAGCATTGCAACACTGGCGGCTTCTTACCAGCGCATCGGTGTCCAGCACGAGGATCTGGAGTGGCTTGGAACTGCCGGTCATGCTCGGAGGCTCCTGTTGCTGATGAGGTCTTGCGAGCTTGCGTCGGTGGTTTCAATGAAACTTTCATGGTATCGGTTTGTCTTCAGATTGTATCAATAACAGGTATTGAGCTGACATGTTAAAAAGTCAAACAAGGCTCGTCCAAAATGCAAGAGAGCAGCCTGATCACCAGATCATCACAACATCACATCAGAAACCCGCTTTTCAGGTGCTCGACCTCATTGAAGTTTCCTGTTCCCAATGAACCCGATGCAGTCCCTGCTCTCGGCTCGGTGAACTTGCCGTTCCCGATACTGTCCCTGCTCTCGACTCGGGCGAACCCAAGACTTGGGGAACTTGCTGTGCTCGCGAAGCAGTCCGTGCTCTCGACTCGGTGAACTTGCCGTTCCCGATACTGTCCCTGCTCTCGACTCGGGCGAACTCGAACTGCATTCCATGCACCAGAACTTCAGTCAGGTCATATCTGCAGAGAACTGGCTGCGATCTCTACAGAGAACTGGCAGCGGAGTCGCGAGCTGCTGATGATCTAACAAGCGAAGGATCCACCTGCAGCTCTGTGAGTGAGTCAATCTCTCTTTTCCTTTCGAGGATGGTACAAAATTGGACACGGATAGACAAATTCGGGAACAACATTCAAATTATTGTGAAAAAGGTGTTTACAAGTGACCGTCCTTCCTTTCGGTCCCGCGTCGTACGCACTGCATTCAGCTTAGAAGAAGCCCTTGTTGTGCACGACCGCAGGGTGGTGCGCCATGATCATCGACAGGTACACGAACGCACCGATGCACGCGCCGATGGTCGGGGCCACGAGCGGGATCCAGAAGTAGTGGTGGTGGTCCGTGAAGATGTTATCGTAGCCCACGAGCGTGAGCATAATGCGCGGGCCGAGGTCACGTGCCGGGTTGAGCGCCGCCGACGAGACCATAGAGAACGACATGCCGATGCCCACAACAAGCAGACCGACGCAGCTCGGGAAGCTCGGCACGACCGTCGGGCGGTTCTTCTCGTCCACGAACGACAGGAGGCACATCATGAGCAGCGCCGTGGCCGACATCTCAGTCAGGAACGCCGCGTAGTTGTTCACGACTGCGTTCGGGTGCGTGTGGAAGATGACGCCCGTGGCCACCTTTTTCGGGTCCGCCGCGTGGATCACTTGGTAGTACATGCAGTAGATGAGCAGCGAGCCGCAAAAGGCACCGAAGATCTGCGAGAGCACGTAGCCCGGCACCTTCTTCCACGGGAAGACCTTGAAGACCGCGAGACAGATCGTGATGGCCGGGTTCAGGTGGGCGTGGCTCACGCCACCGCCCATGTGCATGCCGAGCATGACAGCGACACCCCAGCCGAGCGTGATGCTCGTGTACGAGCCGGCGGTCGCCTTGGACAAGACCACCTGCGCGTTCACGCCGAGCCCGAAGCAGCAGTAGATGAACGTGCAGAGGAACTCGGAGAGGCACTCGCGCACGTGCTGGTTCGTGATCTTGAACGGCAGCTGCGGCGGCGCAGACGGGTGGGCCCCAGCGTCGGCGCTGTGCGCGATGTCCTTCTGCGCCTCCTCGAGCACGCTGTACTGGTGGTTGTCGAGATCGGTCGGCATCGTGGCGAGGCGAGAGGCTTGCTGGCGAGCTGGCTGGGTTGGTGTGCGTCGGCCGAGGCGAGTTGGCAAGTGAGGGTTCGCATGAGAGGCGACGCCAGCGGCATACTTGACCCGCAACACTCCCTCTCCTGACACTCAGAAGTGTCAGGAGGAAAACACATGGCCGGCTGTGTCGCCACTCCCGTGACGTACTGCAAGTAGCGCCGCCAAACGCGAGAAGAATCGCTTGACTGACTCGGCACAAGACCTCCTCTCCACACCACACTCGTACAGAATTCAAATAAGAGCGCGTCGAACGAACCGTCGAAACAGAATCCCCTTTCTGTTTCGTTCTAAATTAAGTTTGC
Organism: [Pythium] brassicae (nom. inval.); assembly: GCA_008271595.1. Lineage (NCBI taxonomy): Eukaryota > Oomycota > Peronosporomycetes > Pythiales > Pythiaceae > Globisporangium > [Pythium] brassicae (nom. inval.). The sequence continues at coordinate 913 of SMMQ01001972.1, read as the reverse complement.
AGCAGTCTATTTTAGACCTTGATGGTTTAATACCTCGTTCAATTCGATACGATCTTGTTCCATCAATGTGCGATCATCTGTGCAATGTGTTTGAACACTCTACTGGCGCTCCAGAACGATTTGCGTCAAAACGGTCACTCGGAGTTTGTATGAAGCATATTTAACGTTTTGGAAATCGCTCCTTGAACATTGAAGCGCGGGAAGCTGCTCGTACGCTCGCAGATTGCGGTTCGAACGATCAAGCAATCGCGGACGGATTATGGCGCGCGGCCACGACAACGACGATGGCGTGGGTCGTTCGTTTTTCGGCTGAGACTAAAAGCAAGATTGACCGAACCAAGTCCGGTCAATCACCGGCACCGCCATGCAATCCTCATGCCAAAAGGAAGTGAAGTGGCGCCACAATAGTCGCCGAGCCATCATCTTAGTCAAGGTCGAATGTCGCCGACCTTCCTCCTCTCTATTCGATCGCTCGAAGAACACTCCAAGTGCTCTTAAAAGCTGAAGCTGGTGCTTGCAATTCAACGCCGTTTTTTGCTTTCGTGTCATGCGCATCCGATTCGATTTGATACGTCTCGGAACATGTTGTTCCTGGTTCATGTTCGATACTGTAGTTTGCTAGGGGACTCGCGCGGAAGCATCGCATCCGCGCGCTGAACCTCGGGCTTGACAATGAATGGCGTTCAAGCAACCTTTACTTCGACATCTCGACACAGATAAAGCACCCTTAGCAGTCTTGTAGCGCCCTTAGTGATATAAGGCCACCTTAACAAGACGAGCGACCTTATATATATTCGTAAGATTGAACCGAATAGCGAAATACAGTCCCCGACAGTGGTTTGTGAACATGAACATATTTTAGAATGTCGGAATCAAAATTCATTTTTTCGTATTCAAAACGTGCTCAAATGAA
>SMMQ01001961.1:8646-20376 GCA_008271595.1 [Pythium] brassicae (nom. inval.) | reverse complement strand
GACGCGGGTCAACAACAACGTCGAGCGCTTCTTCGAGGCTCTCTGACCAGCAAGCGCTCGCTGGCTCGCAAGACGCGCGCAAGATGACGGACCTGACCGTGCGGGTGTGCTCTGACAGCGATGTCGCGGGCATCGAGGCGCTGCAGTGGCCCTCGCCCGCGGACCAGCGACGGCTCTTTGGCCGTACGCACACCGGCGCGCTCGTGGAGACGGCATTCCTGGCGCTCGCGGCCGAGCGTCCCGACCACCGGCTCGTGGCCTTTGCGGCGTTCGACGACAAGATCCCGACAGCGCTCGCGCAGTGGCCAGAGGCGACCGAGTATCTCCGCAACAAGCTGCTCTTCGGCCGCCCGAACGGCTGCGTGCTGCTCTCGGCGTTCAGCCAGGAACCCCCGGGCGGGGCCGCCAGCGGGGTCTTGAACGCCACGGCCATCACGCACCTGCTCGCAAAGCTCTTCCGCGCCAAGTCGGGCGTCGGCGGCGTCGTGCTCGCGGTGAGCGAGGGCGTGGACCTCGAGGAGCTCGGGCTCTTCGGCCAGCTGTTCTCGCACTGCGACCCGGTGTTCCTCGGCGCGGACGGGCTCGTGCTGTTCTACCGCGTCGCGCGCTCGGACTTTGAGCCGAGCGTCGTCATTCGCGACGCCACCGCGCGCGACCTGGAGCAGCTCGCGCCCGTGCTCGAGAAGAACCAGATGCAGAGCCGGCTGCTGGATGGCGCGTCGCACAAGCCGTGGTTTGACGCGCGCGCGCTGAGCTCGACGATCTCGAACCAGGACCAGCACCGCGCGTGCTTTGTGGCGCAGCGCGTGGGGGCGAACACCCTCGGCGGCGTGCTCGCGTGCACGGACTCGATCAGCGCGGACCTGGTCGGCGACTACGCCAGGCTCTTCGGGGACCTGTACCGCCAGAGCGCCGCGCCGTGGAGGGGCGACGCGCCCACCACCGGTGGTCACGCCCCGAAGATCGTGCTCTGCGGCCCGACTGGCGCCGGAAAAGGCACGCAGTGTGCTGCGATCGTCGACGAGTTCGGCGTGCTGCCCCTGTCGACCGGCGAGATGCTGCGCGCGCACATGCAGCAAGGCTCGGCGCTCGGCGTGAAAGCGCAGGCGTTCATCGGCGCGGGCGAGCTCGTGCCGGACGAGCTCATGCTGTCGATGCTCCTTGAGCGGCTCGGCCAGGACGACTGCAGGCAGCGCGGCTGGGTGCTCGACGGCTTCCCGCGCACCGAGATGCAGGCGCGTGTGATGCTCGCGCACGGCGTCGTGCCCGACGTCGTGCTCGTGCTCGACGTCCCCGACGCTGAGATCCTGCGCCGCGCGGCCGAGCGGCTTGTGGACCCGCTCACGGGCCTGTCGTACCACAGTTCGGTGAACCCGGCGCCGGCAGCGGTCGCCGCGCGCGTCGTGCGCCGCCCGGAAGACGCCGAGCACCTCGTGCGGAAGCGCATCGCGACGTACCGCGAGCACCGCGCCGCGGTCCACGAAGCGTTCGCGAAGAAAGCGGTGGTCGTCCATGTCGACGGCGCGCGCTCGCGGGCGTCGGTGGCCCAGAAGATCACCCGCGACATCTACCACGCGCGGGGGCTGCGCCGGCCGCTCACGGTGCGGCAGCCGCCGAAGCTCGTGATCAGCGGGCCGCCGGCGGGCGGGAAGGGCACGCAGTGCGAGCGGATCGTCAAGGCGTTCCGCGTCGTGCACCTGTCGACGGGCGACATGCTGCGGGCCGCGATCCAGGCGAACGCGCCGCTCGGGCTCGCAGCCAAGGCGTTCATGGACGCCGGCGAGCTCGTGCCGGACGACCTCATCATCGACCTCATCCTCGCGCGGCTGCAGCGCCCGGACTGTGTGCGCCGCGGGTGGCTCCTCGACGGGTTCCCGCGCACCCGCGCGCAGGCGCAGGCGCTGTTGTCGAGGGGCATCGTGCCGGACGCGATGCTGATCCTCGAGGTGCCGGACGACGACATCGTGCAGCGGATCGCGGGCCGCGTGCTCGACCCGGAGACCGGGAAGACGTACCACGTGACCGCAAACCCGCCGCCGGCCGCTGTCGCTAGCCGCTGCATCGTGCGCAGCGACGACAACGCGGACACGGTCCGCGTGCGCCTGCAGACGTACCACGCGAACTGCGCCGAGGTGCGGCGCGCGTTCGCGAGCGCGTGCGACGTCGTGCGCGCGGACGGGACGCAGGCGATCGAGCGCATCGCCGAGCAGTTCGTCGCGGCGGTCGAGCACTGTCTGCTGCGCAACAACTGCGTCGCGGTCACGCTGTTCGGCGCGGACCCGAGCGTGGAGACCCAGACGCAGCTCTTCTTGGCCCGAGGTGCGTTGGTTGGTAGTCGTCTTGGATCGCTCGACACGTGGGTGTGTAAACGTCGATCGCGTACCGACACGGTGGTCGTGGTGCTGGTGCTGGTGCTGCTCACTCTGCAGTGTTCGAGCGGTTCAGCGACAAGGACTGTGTCTTGCTGCGGCTGCCCGACGGCTGCAGCCGCCCGGCGATCGCGAGCGGCTTTCGCAGCGTCCGCGCCGACACGCACTCGACGACGATTTCGCGGATCACCGAGGCGACGCAGCAGCAGCGCCGGACGACGAGCGCGGACCGCGTCCACGCGCCCCAGAAAGGCCACTCGCTCGCGGCCTCGAGCGCGCGGACCGTCGTTCTCTACGCGTTTCACCGGGACGAACTGCCGTTCCTGAACGCCGGCGGCGTGTTGTTCCATAGTGCGGACGACGACGCTGTCCGCAAGCCGGAGCCCGTGGTCGTGAAGGGGCTCGGCGTGCGCGGCATCGGCCGCGTCGTCAAGGTCTGGGGCTCCCGCTGCTGGGAGGGCGTGCGCACGATCGGCGGAGGCAAGCGCTCGTCCGCGTCTTGCAGGGGCCGGAGCAGCATGCCGTAGGAGTAGCAAGAGCACCACCACATGCGCAACAGTACGACTGGGACTCCAATAATTGTTGTGACAATTGGAACTCCAATTCACTACAATACCGGTTCAATACAGTACTACAGTAGGTCTCAGACTTAAATCTCTAGCTTACAAGATATCGGTGTACATCATGCCGACGAAAGCTGATACAAACTGAAACGGCGGCGCTTCCGGCACGAGCGAACGGACACTCCTTCGACACCTCGGGCTTTCTTGGCAACGACACAGCGCCACAAGCAGGGCGGTGAGCAGGCAGGCAGGGAGGAACAGCGATGGACCGGTCGTACGCGATTCGCCGCAGCGTGGACGCGGACCAGAACGACGTCGTGGACCTTGAGTTCCCGGACAAGACTGACCGCAAGACGTACTTTGGCCGCGTGCTGCTGAGCTCGGTGATCGAGACGTCGCTGCTCGCGCTCACTGCGACCGACCCGGAGCGGCCCGAGCGCATCCTCGGCTTTGCCGCGTTCGACTCCCGGCCGCCAGGCGAGGTCGGCGAGCATGCTGCGCTCAACGACTACCTGCTCTCCAAGTACGACCTGCCCCGGGTATGTACTGGGATGGATGTCGAAAATGCGTCATCTACAAGATACGTACGCACGGGTGGTTATTGAAACCCCCGCTGACGTTCGCTGCTTGCTTGCAACGCGGTCGGCAGGCGTCGACGTGGCTCTTCCTGACGTACTTTGCGCAGCGCCAGTCGAGCGTCTCGACGCGCGCGTCGGTGCTCAAGCACCTTCTGCACACAGTCTACTGCACGATGCTGACGCGCCAGCGGGTGCTGCTCGTGCTCCCGCGCTCGGTCGACCTGGAGACCGAGAGCAACCTGAACAAGTTCTTTGAGAAAGTGCCGCTGCGCGCGTCGGGGACGCCGCTGCCGTCCCCGACCGCGTTCGAGCATGCGGTCAGCACGTTCGAGGCCTTCGCGGTGTACCAGTCGACGAGCGCGGACTTGCTCCCAGCGCTGCACGTGCGCACGGCGCGGGTCGAGGACCACGACGACCTCGAGCCGATCCTCAGGAAGCAGAACGAGAGCGTCACCGGCGCGTTCGGCGCCTACTTCCTCGCCGAGCTCATCCACAGCCAGGACGCGCGCAACGTGTGCCTCATCGCGCAGGGGAAGGACTCGGAGCGCGCGACCGGGCTCGTCGCGCTCTCGGGTGAGATCGACATCTCGGCGCTCCACGAAAGCTTCGAGCTCGGGCCGTACAACAAGCTCGGGCGGAGCCGCGTCGGGTCGCTCGACGCCGACAAGCTCACGCCGCCGCGGCTGCTCATCGTCGGGCCGCCGGCCGGCGGGAAGGGCACACAGTGTGAGCTGCTCGTCGAGGAGTTCGGCGTCGTGCACATGTCGACAGGCGACATGCTCCGCGCCGAGATCCAGGCGGGCTCCCCGCTCGGGCTCGAGGCGCAGGCGTTCATGACCGCCGGCGAGCTCGTGCCGGACGAGCTCGTTGTCGACGTGGTCCTCGCGCGGCTGCAGCTGGACGACTGCGCGACGCGCGGCTGGCTGCTCGATGGCTTCCCGCGCACCGCGCGCCAGGCGCAGGCGATGGTGACGCGCGGCATCCTCCCGGACGCCGTCGTCGTGCTCGACGTCCCAGACGAAGAGGTCGTCAAGCGCATCTCGGGCCGGCGCGTCGACCCCGAGACGGGCAGGACGTACCACCTCGAGTTCAGCCCGCCGCCGCCGCAGGACGAAGCGCTGCGCGCGCGCCTCGTGCAGCGCGCGGACGACACGGAGGCCACGATCCGCAACCGACTCGTCACGTTCCACGACAACTGCGACGCGGTTGTCGGCGCGTTCGCCGCGGCCGCCACGGTGCTGCGCGTCAACGGCCTGCAGAGCAAGCACAGTATTGCGCACGCGATCGCCGAGGCCGTGCACGCGGTGAAGAACGCGCAGACGCTCAAGGCGCTCGTGCGGCGGCAGGTGATACCCGCGCCGAAGCTCATCATCACGGGGCCGCCTGCGGGCGGCAAGGGCACGCAGTGCGAGGTCCTCGTCGAGCACTTTGACGTCGTGCACCTGTCGACGGGCGACATGCTGCGCACGAGCATCCAGGCCGGGGCGCCGCTCGGGCTGAAGGCGAAGAGCTTCATGGACGCCGGCGAGCTCGTGCCGGACGAGCTCATCGTCGACGTGATCCTCGAGCGGCTCACGCACCGCGACTGCGCGACGCGCGGCTGGCTGCTCGACGGCTTCCCGCGCACGGCCGCGCAGGCGCGCGCGATGGTCGCGCAGGGGATCGTGCCGGACTGCGTGCTGGTGCTCGACGTCCCGGACGACGAGGTCATCGCACGCATCTCGGGCCGCCGCGTCGACCCAGTGACCGGGAAGACGTACCACGTGACGTTCAACCCGCCGCCGCCCGACGTGCAGGCGCGCGTGGTGCAGCGGTCCGACGACAACGAGGACACGATCAAGAACCGGCTGGAGAAGTACCACGCGAACTGCGACGCGGTGCTCGGCGAGTTCGCCGCGAGCGCGCACGTGCAGATCGTCCGTTGCGACGGCATGCAGCCGCGCGCGCTCACAGTGCAGGCGTTCACAGCGCCGGTGTATCAGAAGCTCGCGGACGTCGAGGCGCGGTACGCAGCCGTGGGCGGGCTCGCGCACCTCGACGTGGAGGAGGCGCGCGCCAACTGCTTCGCGATCACGCTCTTCTGCATGGACGAACGCTTCGAGTACGGCGCGAAGGACCTCCTCGCGAACGCGTTCGCGGCGTTCGCAGACAAGGACTTTTGCCTCCTGACGCTGCCGACGACGGCGCCCGAGCCGGGCTTTGTCGGCTTCTTCACGAGCGTCCCGCCAAAGCCCACGAGCACGTTCACGCACTGCCTGTACCTGCTGCACCGCGACGCGATCTCGTTCTTCAGCCCGACGTGCGAGGGCGTGAGCGTGCTCACACCCGTGACGCTGTCGGTGCACCGGCACTTGCCAGTGGCGGCGATAGCGCAGGACGACGCGGACGAGCTCAAGCCGCTCCTGCTCAGCGCCGACCCGGCGACGCGCGCCGCGCTGCAGCACGACATCCTCCAGGCGGGCGACGAGAGCGACGTGGCGACCGAGGAGAATCCAAAGCACATCGTGTTCGTGGTAAGAGCGAACGGCCACACGGTCGGGGCCGCATCGCTGACACGGAACCACGAGTTTGCGAGCGTGCTGAAGCACCACTTCGACCTCGAGTCCTTCCTGCTGCTGCCGTACCACCGGTCGAAGGACCAGGCGATCGTCGAGTGCTTCGTGCTCAACCCGATCTTTGAGCGCTGCACGCGCTACGTCTTTGAGGAGATCATGCGCATCTTCAACAAGTCGTGCGTCTTCCACCAGGTCCCGACAGCGCGGCGCGGCGGCGGGCCGACACGCCCGGCGGCGCCGGTCAGCGCGATCGTCCACGAGTTCGTGCTCGCGCCGCCGCGGCGCAGCGCGGACATTAGCGCCGACGAAGTCGCGCAGTACCCGGACGACGCGGAGAGAGTCCGGCACAACGCGAGCTACGACGAGTTCGCGCTCTTCGCGCTGTCGAAGAAGCTGCTGTCCGAGCCAAAGCTCGTGGTCAACCAGCGCGTCGTGGTCGTCGGCGCCTCGGACACGGCGTTCACGCTGCTCCAGCGCCTGCTGTCGGTCCCGTACCTGCGGCTCACGAACGTCACGCTCGTCTCTCCGCACGGCATGGAGATCGCGGACCTGGACGCCCCGGACCCCCTCGCGCAAGCTGCAGCGGCCAGCGCCGACGCTGACAACCGAGTCGCCGACGCGTCCTCTCGTCAGCCGCCGCGTTCGACAGACTTTGCTCGTCGGAGCCTGCTCTGTCGCAAGGCGATCGACCAGTTCAGCTTGCGCACGCACATCCGCGTGGTCGAGAGCCGCGTGGTGCAGATCGACCGGCTCGCGAGAGCCGTGCTGCTCAGGGACGGCTCGTGCCTGCCGTACGACTACTTGGCGCTAACCACCGGCCTCCAGGACGGAACGTGCACTGCGCTCGGCCGGCTGCCGGTCTTCGATGGCGATGTCTACACGCCCCCCGCAGTCCCGGAGAATGTGCTCGCGCTCCACGACGTCAAGACGTCCGAGCGTTTGCACGAGCAGCTCCGGCACGAGCGAGACGACGACAAGCTGAAGCAGATTGTCGTGTACGGGAGCTCGCTCTTCGCGCTCCAGGTGATCCACGGCTTGCTGGCGCGCGGCGTGCACGGCTCGCGCATCGTGCACGTGTCGCCCGCGCGCGACTCGCTTTTCGAGGACAGCACCATCCGCGCGGAGATTGCGCGCGAGTACGCGAAGCACGGGGTCACGGTGCACTACTACGCCAAGATCGTGCACCTGGTCACAACCGCCAGCACGCACACGCTCGAGGGCGTCCACCTCGCGTCGGCCGCTGCTGCGATGTTCGGTCATCCGTTGCACCACAGCGACACGATCGCCCACAGCCACAGCCACGGCCACCCGCCGAGCCATGGGGGCGACGCGCACGACCCCGCAGGCGGCCATCCGGCGACGCCCCACAGTGGAGCGGGCCCCCACGGCGCCGCGCCGACCGTCGTGCCCTGCGCGTGGCTGCTCTGCTGCCAGCAGAACGACGCGGACTACGACATCTTCCGCGCGATCAACGAGAGCGGCCTCGTGTACGACGGCCGCCTCGTCGTGAACGGCCACATGCGCACCACGGACCCGCACGTGTTCGCGGCCGGCAGCCTGTGCCGCTTCTCGCGGCGCTTCATCCACGCGAAGCTGCAGGAGCACTACAGCTCCCGGGAGTGCGGCGAGCTGCTCGCAGCCTCGCTGCTGCGGGTGCTGGACCCGCTTGCAGCTGGCGCCACCGCACGCCCCAGTGCGTCCGGAGCCCACGGCGACGAGAGTTCTCGCGGCGTCCTGACGACGCGGAAGAGCCTGTCGGGCTCTTCGAGCGCCCCCGGCTTGGGGGCTGCGAATACCGTGGTGTCGCCAACCACGACGCCGAACGGGCAGGTGGTCGTGCCACCCCCAGAGATGCACATGCCCGTGGTGCGCGCCGCCGTGGTCCTCGGCGGGAAGCACTACGTGCAGATCAGCGTGCCGTCGCTCACGAACACGCTGTCGCTGCAGGCGCTGCCGACGAACGCGGAGAGCGCGTCGTCGTCGAATTCGGGGGCTCGCTACACGTGCCTCCTCTTCGACGACGTCGGCGTGCTCAACCGGCTCGAGTACCTCGGCGACGAGCGCGTCGAGGTGGCAAACCTCCAGTGCCTCGTCGGCATGCACGAGTCGTACCTGAACAGCGCGGTGGCGTCGTTCTCGAGCGCGTACGTGACAGACTGGCTGGCGTTCTTCCGCGGAAAGTGGGCGGCGGCTCTGTATCACGACCGCTTCGCCGACTTCTGCGTGCGCCTGAACGGCTTCCTGCGCAAGGACGACGGCGTGCGGCAGCTCGTCGAGGACGTGGGCAAGTTCTTCAGCGACACGGGCGACGCCAAGGGCGCGGCGGCCATGGCACAGGTGCGCGTGGGCCGTGGCGGCGACGCGCTCGAGCCGTCCACGAAGCGGCTTGTCGAGAGCCAGCTCCTCGAGTTCCTCAGCGCCAACCGCGACGTGCTCTCGATGTACCTGCTCCCACGCGGCGGGAAGCTGAAGTAGGTGGGGAGGTGGGGCGGCTCGGCGCTGGTTGGCGAGCTGAAGCGCACTACTGCAGCAAGCGAGCGAGGAAGTCTGAGCAAACGAACTCTCACATGATTGGATCGAACGCCTTGCGCTGAGAGTGGATTGAGATCGTCGACTTTGTGGACTGGAGATCTTGTGTGTGTGTGTGAAAACCGCGTTGGTTTTTAAATCCTTTTTGGCCAAAATGAAAGGCAAAACCGCTGATCTTCCCTCCACCACACCACATGAACACCACACCATGACAAAATCAACCACTTGGTTTTTGTATGACACTCCAGAGGTCAAAGGTTCCCTCCGTTTTTTCTCTCTGCGTTCTTTCACCACCACCACACAGACCACAAAAAAGAAAGCAAAAGCCAATTCCCCTCCCTCCCACAACACACGGCAAAAGCCACTCGTTTTCCCCGCTCGCCATCGCCACTCTCCACCATCGCCATGGACGCGCTGCTACAGGGCTACAGCCGCCTCCCAAAGCACGCGATGGCGAATGAGCCAAACTCTACGCAGACGACGTCCACCACCTTCCATCCCGCCACCACCGACAGCACTAACAGCAACGGTAGTAGCACCGTTAACATCAACAACATCAATAGCTCCTCACCGCCGCGACGCGGTCACCGGCGGCAGTCGCAGGTCTGGAAGCTGCTGACGACCAAGACCAACCCGCACCTTGACACGCGCACGGAGTGCCGCCACTGCGGCTATAAGGTGAGCCACCACCACAAGAGCGAGAAGGCGCGCGTGCACCTGCAGCGCTGCGCCGCCTTCCGCACGTTCGCCGAGTCGCTGTCGGGGCCCGAGCGCCCGGCGTGGCTCGACGTGCCGCTCAAGCCGCTGCGGGGTAAGCGCCAGGGCTGGGAGGTGGACGACGTGACCGTTGTTGGCGAGGATGCTTTCAAGGATGAGGGTGAGGGGGAGAACGACGTTGCTGCCAGCGCTGGCGCAACCACCAGTAGAGAGAGCGCGGAGAACAACAGTGGTCCAGTCGGCACCAGCACCAGCACCGGCACCGGCATTGGCACCGGCACCGGCACCGGTGCCGGCAGTCGCGCCAACGACACCAGTGCGAGCGATCCGTCACCACCGGACGCACTCACCGCTCGGCAGCAGCTCTACCGCCAGCAGCAGCTGAGTGACCTGCAGCACCAGCACCAGCAGCTCGACTACCAGCTGCAGCAGCTGCGGCAATTCCAGCAGGGCCAAGACATCCGACTCCCACCGCAGGACAGCGGTGGTGACGGCGGCGGCGCTGGGCTCTCAACCCGTTTTCAGCAGCCAGCACCACTGGCGGCACCAGCACCACTGGTGGCACCAGCCTCCATGCTGACAGCCATCTCTCCAGCATCAGCCGCGCCTACCCCCTCTCCTGCTCCGTCTGCGCCGGCACCAGCGCCGACAGAGAACCAGCTGAAACGCCGCCGCGTCGACGCGAGCGCTACGGACACTGTCCGCCGAGACGGACCTCCGAGCCGAGCGACAGCCGTGCGGAAGGTGCCGCTTCCTTCAACGGGAGAACTAGCCCCGTCGCACGTGCCTCCTGCTCCGGCAAGCAGACTCAAGACGCTGGCGCCAGCGCCGCGCTCGATCGCTCCCGCGCCAGCGAGTGTCGCCGGCGCCTATGATGGTCGTGGTGGCGTCGCAGGTGGCGTCTCCACCCCGCCAAACACCTTTGGAGGAGCCTTCGGAGGTGCTTTCAGCGCGGAAGTGGCGCAGACGACGAGCGCTGCTGCCGCTGAGGCTACTGCTGCTGCTGCAAAGCGGAGTGCGGCTGTTGTCGCAGAGCTCGCGATGTTCTTCTACACGACAGCGACGCCGTTCCAGAGCGTCGAGAACGAGCACCTGCGCGCGGCGCTCCGGCTGAGCCACCCGGGCGTGACGCTGCCGACCGCCGCGAACCTCGCGGGCCCGCTGCTGGACGAGGCGCACGCGGCCACGCAGGCGCGCGTGGACGCGGTGCTGAGCGCGTTCGAGTTCAACAGCATCGCTGTGAACGGCTGGAGCGGCGGCGGCGGCGCTGCTGGCGCGTCCCTGTCCCCGCCCCCGACCGTCCACTACATGGTCGTAAACGAGCAGCACGCGTTCCTACTCGAGACGAGCGACGCGTCGGTAGACGACTTACAGTCGCAACGCCAGTTGCCGCCGCAGAGCGCGGAGAAGCGCGACGCGGACATGTTAGCGAGCAAGATGGTGCGCGTCATGGACCGATGTGGCCGCCCGATCAGCGGTACGTCGCCCGAGTCTCCTTGTGTGGTGGGTGGTGCTCGCTCGCTGCTGTTCACTCGCTCAATCGCTCGCCTTCCCACCCAGGCGTGGTCACGGACAACACGCCGGCGCACCAGCTCATGTGGAGCAAGCTCAAGGCCGCGTTCCCGTGTCGCTTCTTCCACGGCTGCGCGTCCCACGGACTCCACCTGTTCGTCCAAGACATCTTCGCGCCGGGGTGCAGCAGCAACAGCAGCAGCCACCACGTGAGCGACAGGGAGCGACACGACAACCGCCAACAGCAGCAGCAGCAGCACGAGCAGGCGCTACAGATGGGACGCGGGTCGCAGTCACCACCACCACAACCGCTACAGTCGGCGGCTCCGCAATACCCGGACGGCTACCCGTTCGAGGAGCTCGCGAGGCTACTGGACACGTGCCAGCGGGTCGTGTCCGTGGTGTCGCAGGACGAAGCGAGCGTGCGGCTGCTCGCGCCGACGCCGCTGCTGCCGTTCACGGGCGACTGGCGCTCGTTGCGGGCGGCGTTCCGGTCGCTGCTCGCGGCGCACGCGACGCTGCGCGCGATCGTGAGCGCGCGGGCGTTTGTGTCGCAGGCGCCGTCGGAGACTGGAGCGCTGACCGACGCGAGGGGACCGGACGAGAAGGCGCGCGCGCGCGTGCAGCAGGACGTGCTGAGCGCGGCGTTCGTGCCGCTGCTGGAGAAGGCGGCGGCGATCCTCGCGCCGATCGAGCACTTGATGGGCGTGTTCGAGCGCGAGCGCGTGGCGTGCTCCGAGGTCTTCTCGGCGTTCGCCAAGGCGCTGCCGGACGCGCTCGTGCGCATCCCGGGGCTGACGAAGGCCGAGCGCACGTACTTGCTGGCGCTCAACCAGACGCGCTTTAACTTTCTCTACGGCGACGCGCACGGCATCGCGTACCTGCTCGACCCGCGGTACATTGGTGA
>SMMQ01001958.1:0-14370 GCA_008271595.1 [Pythium] brassicae (nom. inval.) | reverse complement strand
TCTTTCGGGTCGCAGTCCGACCCGACGACCTCATTGTCGTCCTCTTCTTCAGTCCGACTCGTTTGGTCCGTCCATACAAAATTGCCCCAAACCAGCAGCACCCACACGCGCTCGACTGGACAGCAGGGGGCATTCATTTCCTTTCGAGTCTCTCGCACATACACGCGCGCGGTGCGCTGCCATCTGCGGGCGCCACCCCCCGCACCCCGAGGAGTCAAGTGCCGTCACGTGGGCCCGAGCGCCGACGCGCACACACGTAGCGTCCACCAACTTGGCGCATTTTCATTCTTCCGTGCAACAAAAAACGACCAACTCGGCCATACATTCTGCCAGTCACCAGCCATCCGGTTCGGTCCGAGTCCTCCTCCTATCGGAATAGCGTGCTGGACGCAGGGACACGAGCGCCGTCTGACCTTCTCGCAACGCGAGCGAGCGCGAGCGCGAGCACTCGGGGACTCCCGCACACGGCGACAATGGCGCCGTCGTTCATCTCGCTACTCGCGAAGGGCGACCACGCGCCGGGCGCGACCACCGCCTCCGCGGCAGGTACAACAACAACAACAGCGACGACGACGACGACAGGCACAGCACCGACCGCAGGCGCGACGCCGACGCGCAGCCTCCCACCGGGCTTCGCCGGCACGGGCTTCGGCGCCGGGGGCTTCGCGGGCCTCGGCGCGAGCCCCATGCGCTCGAACCTCGGGCTGCCCATGGGGCTGCAGATGCCGCGGAGCTTCCCGAACGCGGCCACCGGCGCCGCGGGGGCGAGCGCCGCGCGCACCTCGCCGATGATCCCAATGATCCCCAACCTGAAGCGCCAGGCGTCGTCCAAGGAGCCGTCCGCTGCGCCGCCCAGCGACAGCCGCAGCGACAGCGCGTCGACGTCGGCGTCGACCTCCGCGTCGTCGTCGGCGTCCGGGTCCCCGGTGTCGCCCCCCGCGGGCGGTGGCGGCGCCAAGAGCTGGAACGACGCCGAAAAGATGCAGGACTTCTTCCTGCACATCAAGGGCCCAGAGAACTTTGCGCAGGCCGAGAACAAGCTCATCAACATCCGCGAGCTCGTGGCCAAGAACGCGAGTCCGCTCGAGCGCTTCGCGGCCGACCACCCGGCGCAGGACTTTAGCGTCCAGGACACTGCCGCCGCAGTAGCAGCGGCTCCGGTGCCGACGCCCGCCACGCCGCTGGTCGCTGCACCGCCACAGACCCGCGCACAGGCGCACGGTGCGCTCGCCGACATGCTCGCGGCGCGAAGCGGAGGCGCTGGTGGGGGGACCCCGAAGCCGCAGCCGCCGTCGAACCAGGACGACAACCACCGCCGACCAGCAGCGCCGCTGCAGACGGGCAGCATCAGAGGCAACGTGCTCGCTGAGACGCTCGCGAAACGCGGCCGTGGCAGCGCGCAGCAGGAGCCACAGGCGCCGCCGGCCAAGCCGCAAGCGCCGCCGTCCGGCGACGCGCGGGGGAACATGCTGGGCGAGATGCTCGCGAGACGCGGGGGCGGCGGCGACGCAGGCGACAACCAAGCCACAACGCCTGTCGCGGCGCCTGCGAAGCCCATCGCTGGCGGCGACGCGCGCAGCAACCTGCTGGGCGAGATGCTCGCCCAGCGCGGCGGCGGTAGCGGCAGCGGCGCGGGGAGCGCGACGAAGGACGCCGCCAAACCGAAGAAGAGCAACCCGATCGCTGATATGCTTGCAAAGCGTGCAGCGCCGTCCTCGGAGCCAAAGAAGAGCAACCCGATCGCTGACATGCTCGCGAAGCGCGCGGGGCCGACGTCGCAGCCGAAGGGCGACGCATCGCCCGACAGCAAGTCGTCGAACCCGCTGGCCGCGATGCTCAAGCGGCGGTTCGCGACGAAGCCAGAGGCGGAGGCGGCGGCGGTGGCGGCCGGTGCGAGCAACCCGCAGGAGCCGCAGAAGGAGGCGGAGAGCGCAGCGAACGCCGACGTACCGCTGAAGGACGACCCGCAGTACGGCAAGTACTTTACGATGCTCAAGATCGGGCACCCGGCGCCCGTGGTGAAGCACCGGATGCAGCGCGACGGCGTCGACCCGGCCGTGCTCGACCTGGACCCGACCAAGCCGCTGCCGGCCAGCGGCGACAGCGAGGCCGAGCGGGTGTTCCGCGAGCAGCTGGCCGAGTACAACGACAAGATCGGCAAGTACTCGCAGATGCTCAAGGTCGGGCTGCCTCGCCCTGTCGTCGAGCACAAGATGCAGATGGAGGGCGTTAACCCGTCGTGGCTGAACGGACCGCCGACCAAGCCTACGGCGCCCGCAGCGCCGGCGGCGCCGACCGAGGAAGAGATCGCGGCGCACCGCGCGAAGTACGAGAAGTACTTTGGGATGCTGCGCATGGGGCTGCCCCGCGGCGCCGTCGAGCACAAGATGATCATGGCCGGGATCGACCCGAAGGAGCTCGACGGTCCGCATCCGACAGCGGCGACGCCTGCGACGAAGCCCGCCGCGCCGCCCGCGCCGAGCTTCAAGCGGCCGAACTCGATCCGCAAGAAGATCCACTGGGAGGTGAAGCGCGCGGCGCCGGCGCACCAGCGGAGCGGCAGCCGCGACAGCCTCTGGACGTTTGCCGAGTCGCTCGAGTCGATGGACGAGATCCAGATCTCGCGCGAGAGCAAGGAGATGCTCGAGAAGCTCTTTGTGAAGACGATCTCGGACGCGACGAAGAAGCCGGCGAAGCCGTCGGCGGCGGCCGCGGCCGAGAGCGACGACGCCGCCAAGAAGAAGCCGCCGCTCGTCGTGCTCATCGACATGAAGAAATCGCAGAACATTGCGATCACGCTCGCACGCGTCAAGCTCGGCTTCCCAGAGCTCAAGCGCGAGATCCTCGCGATGAACCCGACGGTGCTCTCGACGGCGCAGCTCCAGTCGCTCATGGACATGTGGCCGGACCGGACGGAGCAGGAGGCGGTCGACAACTACCACGGCGACATGGCGCTGCTCGGCACGGTGCGTCCTGTTTAGGACGAGATGGAGTGTCGTGTGAGCTAAAGACATTGTCGGAGGCTGACGACACATGTGTGTGCGCTGCTGCTGTGGTGGGTGCGAGCGCAGACGGAGAAGTTCTTGGTGGAGACGCGGAACATCCCGCGCTTCAAGGAGAAGCTTGCGTGTCTGGTATTCAAGCAGGAGTTCCCAGGCCGCCTGCACGAGCTCCGGTACGCGCGTCGCCGTGGGTCTCCGTTGCCACCACACACCCCCGTCTCGCCTTGCTCACGTGTCGTCTGTCTGTCGTGCGTCATCACCAGCGAGTCGATCAACCTCGTGATCCGCGGCGCGCACCAGGTCTGCGAGAGCCTCGCGCTGCGGCAGCTCTTCATGTACATCCTGCAGATCGGGAACCTGCTCAACTTTGGCGCGGACGGGCCCGCGGCGGCCGCCGGCGGCTTCTCGCTCAGCTCACTCGTCAAGTTGTCGCAGACCAAGGCGTTCGTGGGCGGCATTACGTTCCTCCAGTACGTCGTGCAGT
Source organism: [Pythium] brassicae (nom. inval.) (assembly GCA_008271595.1). Taxonomy (NCBI): domain Eukaryota; phylum Oomycota; class Peronosporomycetes; order Pythiales; family Pythiaceae; genus Globisporangium; species [Pythium] brassicae (nom. inval.). Next base: position 10,884 of record SMMQ01001958.1, on the reverse strand, counting down.
CGATCGAGGTGCGTCCTCTCTCTCTCTGTTGCTGTGTAGTGTCTGTATACCTACGTATAGTATACGTTGTGAGAAGCGAGAGCTGACTTTCGTGTCGGGGCTGCGAATGCCGCCCACCAGCGAGACGTCCCACACCTTGCGCGCTTCTACGAGCAGATCAACTTGATCGCCAAGTGCAGCAAAGTCTCGATGTCCGTCGTGCTCGCCGAGAAGAAGTCGCTCGACGACGGCCTCCGGATGCTGCAGCACGAAGCGCAGGTCGCCGTCCCGACTGACGACCCCGACGCGCAGCTCGCGACGTCGATCCTCCAGCACTTTGCGACCGAAGTGGAGCACGACCTGGAAGCGCTCGACAGCCTCCTGCAGCAGATGGAAGGCAGCGTACGTTGCGTTGCGGATACTGTGCGCTGGAGTTGTGGTGTCGTCCGTCCTGTGACAATCTGGGTTGGTATCACTGACACTCCGCCGTTCACCCGTGGACAGAAAGCGCACTTCCTCGAGTACTTTGAAGAAGAAGAGACGGGCGAAGAGCTCGACGTGCTCTTCAGCCACATTGCGAACTTCATCGTCGAGTTCCGCCGCGAGCACAAAAAGTTTGTCGAGGCAGCGCGCCAGGAGAAGCTCAAGGCGCTCAAGCAGCAAGCGCAGGCAGCGCGGCACAGCCTGTCGGCGTCACCTGCCGCGCGGCCGCCGCCGCACCACCAGACGCGGCAAGCGCGGCACTCGCACAACGGCCGCGTCGAAACGCAGCCACCGGCACAGAGCACCGCCGGGGATGAGGCGCGCGCTCCGCTGCAGACGCGGCAGGCGCGCCACTCGCACAGCACCGCAGGGGGCGGGACGCACAGCGGGCTCATGGAGCGCGGCCACCACGGGCTCGTCGAGCTGCGTGCGCCTGCACAGAGCAGCACGAGCGGCGCCGCCCACTCGCCGCCGGCCAAGAGCCCGCACCGATCCGCAGCGTCGTTCGCGGGTCCGCGGGCGCCGGCTGCGGCCGTTTTGAACTCGACGTCGTGCGCGTAGTCCCAGTAGTGAATGATGAATGAAACAGTAGAGCTTGTCTGTGTGTGTGGTTGGTTGTCACACGTCGTTTATCCGGCTGACCTTCACAGCACGTCAAGTCGACCAAACGATGATCCGCAGCGTCAGGGGCGACGTGGCGCCGGACGCGGTCGCGCTCGTGCTGCCCCACGAGTACGTGCTGCATCGCATCGCACTCGGCCCCGCCGCCAGCGCCGCGGGGCTGCGCAGCGAGGACCTGCGCGAGCTCCGCGTGGCGCCCGCCGCGCTTGACGGCCAGAACCTCGTGCTCGAGAAGGAGGACGACGCGTTCCGGGAGCTCGAGGCGCTCAAGGCGCTCACTGCGACCGGCCAGACGCTTGTGGTCGTGGATGTGACGGTGCCGAGCGAGGGTCGCGACGAGTTCATGGCGAAGCGCGCGCGGCTGGCCGAGAGGCTCGGCGTGCACATCGTGACTGTGGCGACCTGCGACGTGATCGCGGCGAGCGCGGGGTTCCCGCTGGGACTCGCGCCGCTCGAGAAAGGCGAGCGGCTCGCGAAGGCGCTGGAGACGGAGCTCGTGTTCGGCTTTGGCGCGGCAGACACGACGGCTGCGCGCTACTGTCCCGGCGCGATCTACCAGCAGGTCCACGCGGCTAGCCCAGCGCTGAGCGCGGACGGCAGCGTCGTGGCGCACGCGATCGCGCTGGTACGACTGTGTGTGTATGCGTAAACACAGTGCAGCGATGAGCGAGATTGACGCTGCTCTCTTGTGTCCCACGCACCGCCTGGCAACAGGTGCAGCAGCGAACGACGGCGCCAGTGTACCTCTCGTTCTCGCTCGCCACCGACGACAGCGGCGGTAACAGCGGTGGGCCGCAGCGCGAGACGGAACACCAGCAGCTGGTCCTCAACTGGCTGCGCGTGCTGCTCGCGCACGGCGTCGACAGCGCCAAGATCGTGGTGTGCCACGCGGACCAGTGGTGCGAGACGGAGGAGGCGGCCGGCGGCACTCCGTACGGCTTCCTCCGAAGTGTGTTGCAACTCGGCGTGCGTCTGCTCTTTACGATGGTCGGGCTCGCTGCGGTGAGCGACGCCATCATGATCAACCCGCGCCTCGCTGGCGTCCCCAGCCGCGCTGCCGTGCTGGCGCCCACGGCCCGCGAGCCGCCGCGAGACAGCAGCATCGCGCGATGCATTGCTTGGCTGATCCGCGACAAGGACGCCAGTGTCCGGCAGCTGCTGCTGTCCACGAACATCCAGCAGCGCGTGCAGTATCTCCGGCACGGCGGCGGCGGGTACGCGTTCCTGTTCTCGCACTTCCGGGAGCGATTGGCGCGTTACGGGGTCACGGACCGCCACTTCCAGCAGCTCGTGCGCACGAACCCGGTGGAGCTGCTCGGCTGGTACACTCCGCCAGTCGCCGCGGCGGTGCCGAAGGAGTTCCTGCGCTGCAGCATCTGCAGCCGGGACTTTGAGCCAGTGGTGGGCGAGTACTTCACCAAGTTCGAGTTCATCTACTGCGGCACCAAGTGCCTCCGGAAGCACTCGCGACAGGGGTTCGCGAAGCTCCCGCTGTTAGGATGAGTGGTCTTAGCAAGGTGCTCGGAGAGTCGAGTTCAGCTCGAGCTGCAGGGCGAGAGGCTGGGGTTCTTGGAAGCAATAGCAATCTATCATCAGGTTTGCCGTGGTGTCATGGCGCAGCCTGGTGGTCATCTTGAGTCTGATTCTGTCGCTGGTTGCCAGGACGAGGAGAACAAAGAGGCAGCCATGCCTTGGTCCTAAGCTGGAGTAGCGGAACGTAGCGTTCAGGTTGGAGTCGGCGTCATTCGGAGCCGCGCAATGTGCAAGAGGGCGTCATAGCACTCGAGTTGACGCGACCTTCATGAGTTGTCAAACGGATGGTATCAGACCTGCATAAAGAAATGCCACTGTCACTGATGAATTGATTTCATTCTAGAATCAATAGTGCACTCTTCTAGCAATGCATACCCTTGTCAAATCACGCATTCTCATGTATCTGAATCAGCCTCAGAAAGTCAAGACCTTGCCACTCAAAAACATCATCACCCATTCCTTAATCTCTTTCCCAGTCGCAACAAGCACCACCACCTCGTCGGCCCTCATGCACCTCCGCCGCTCGCACGCGCTTCTCCGCAACGCCTCGCCCGCTGCCGCAGCAGCTAGCAGCAACCGGCAGCGCCGCTTCCACATCGGCCTCCGCCGCGCCGCCGGGTCCGTCGAGAAGCTGCGCGCGCAGCAGGATGACCTGCGCCCGCAGCGCGTGCAGCCGCTCGGGCTGCGCACGCCGGTCTTCCAGGTCTTTGGCAGCAACACGGACATCGGCAAGACGCTCGTGTCCGCGGGCATTGTGCGTAGCGCCGTGGAGCGCGTAGCGGGTCGCGTCGGGTACATCAAGCCGCTGCAGACCGGCACGGACGATGCCGACGCCGGCGGGTTTCAGGGCGACGCGGCGTTCGTCCAGCGACATGCGCTCCAGAGCACCAGTGCCGGGGCCGGCGCTTCGGCAACGCTGGATTGCTCGACGCTCTTTTCGTGGAAGACGCCCGTGTCGCCGCACCTCGCGGCGGCGCTCGAGGGCCACACGATCACGGACGACGCGCTCGTGGCGCTGCTCACTGCCAAGCTGCAGCAGGTGAACGCGGCGGAAGACCCGTACTCGCTCGTGCTCGTGGAGACCGCGGGCGGCGTGTGCAGCCCGTCAGCGTCGATGCGCTTCCAGGCCGACGTCTATCGGGGGCTCCGGCTCCCCGTCGTGCTCGTGGGCGACGGCAAGCTCGGCGGCATCTCGTCGACCATGTCGGCGCTCGAGAGCCTCCTGCTGCGCGGCTACGACGTCGCGGCGCTGTGCCTCATCGAGCAGGAGCAGCTCGGCAACGCGGAGGCGCTCGCGCCGCGCCTGAGCGAGCTCGGCATCCCGATGTTCATGCTGCAACCCGTGCCGCCGCAGCCCGAGCCGCTCGACGCGTGGTTCGCGGCGCAGAGCGGCGTCTTCGCGCAGGTCAACGCCGTGCTGCAGCGTTTCCACGCCGACCGCGTCGCGCGGTTCGAGCACGTGCACGCGCGCGCCGAGCAGGTCTTCTGGTGGCCGTTCACGCAGCACAAGGCGTTCGGCGCGCTCTCAGTCATCGACTCGGCGCACGGCGACGACTTTAGCGTGCTCGAGCGCGAGAGCAGCACGCTCGCGCCCATGTTTGACGCGTGCGCGAGCTGGTGGACGCAGGGCATTGGCCACGGGAACGCCAAGATGGCGACCGCGCTCGCGTACGCGGCGGGGCGCTACGGGCACGTGATGTTCCCAGAGAACGCGCACGAGCCGGCGCTGCAGCTGAGCGAGCGGCTGCTCGAGACCGTCGGTGCGCCGTGGGCGTCGCGCGTGTACTTCTCGGACGACGGCTCGACGGCGGTCGAGGTCGGGCTCAAGATGGCGTTCCGCAAGTTCGTGACCGACCACGGGCTCGCGTACAGCGAGCTGACGACGACAACGACGACGGCGGACACAGCAAGCGGGGCGCAGCCGCAGCCGCACAAGAAGCTCGTGGTGCTCGCGCAGGCCAACTGCTACCACGGCGACACGCTCGGCGTGATGAACGTCGCCGAGCCGAGTGTGTACAACGCCAAGCAGCACCCGTGGTACCGCCCCGAGGGCGTGTTCCTGCAGACGCCGTCACTCGCGCTGCGCGACGGCGAGGTCGTCGTCACGCTGGACGCTGCGCTCGGCGGCGGTGAGTCTACGGGCGAGCGCTTCGCGTGCATGGACGACGCGTTCGACCTGCCGCGCCGCAGCGCGCGCGTGACGGCGCTCTACCGCGCGTACGCTGCCCGCGCGATCGACGCCGCGGAGCAGGACGCGGCCGTGCGCGTCGGCGCGCTGCTCATCGAGCCCGTGCTCGTGGGCGCCGGCGGCATGGTGCTCGTGGACCCGCTCTTCCAGCGCGCGCTGGTCGACGAGTGCCGCGCGCGCCGCATCCCCGTGATCTTTGACGAGGTCTTCTCCGGCTGGTGGCGCCTCGGCGTGCAGGCCGGGCGCGACCTACTTGGCGTCGACCCGGACATCGCGTGCTACGCCAAGCTGCTCACGGGCGGCGTCGTGCCGCTGGCCGTCACGCTCGCGCGCGAAGACGTCTTCGACACGTTCTTCGCGGACGCCAAGGGCGACGCGCTGCTGCACGGCCACTCGTTCACGGCGCACCCGATCGGCTGCGCGGCCGCGCTCACGGCGCTCGACATGTACGCAGTGTTCACAGCGGACGACGCGCCGGTCGCTGGGGGGCTGCGGACCCGCGTGTACTGGGACGCAGAGCGCGTGAAGGTGCTCTCGACGCTGCCTGGCATCGCACGCGCGTTCGCGATCGGCACAGTGGTCGCGGTCGAGCTCGCGACCGCGAACGCCGGGTACGCATCCGGCGTGGCACAGGAGCTGATCCGCGCGCTGCGCCGCGACGGCGTGTACGCGCGCGCACTGGGCAACGTGGTGTACATGATGTGCTCGCCGCTCACGTCGACGACGGACTGCGCGCGGCACCTCGCGCAGCTGCAGCAGCTCGTCACGCAGCATAGCGAGTAGTGCGTCTTTTATTGCCCATACACTCGTACACCCACCCACACACAGCGCGGATGTATCACATGGTACTGGCTACATGAGACAGCAGGCGTCGCTGCTCGCCTGTGCGCCGTTACTGCGCGCGTCCAGCTGCTTCTTCGCGATGAGCACGTGCAGCTCCTCGAGCACAGTTGCCAGTCGCCGCTCGAACAGCGCGCGGTCCTCGAGCCTCGTGACGCGATGGTCGTGCACGAGCGCATTGCGCACGCTGGCGACGAAGCGCAGTGTCCGCACGGTGGGCGGCGGCAGCTGGTGCGCGGCGGTGGAGATGCGCTCGTGCAGCCCGCGGCCGTCGGCGCCGAAGTGCGTCCCTAGCAGATGCTCGAGCTCCTTCGAGGCCTCGATGACGAGCTGGAAGTCGTTGCTTGCGACCACGAAGCGCGTGGCGGCGGCGCTCGAGCTGAGGCTGTTGCCCATGTGATGCCTGCCACTTTGAAATGGGCGATGATCAACCTGACAAAAACCAGTATGTGACGTGAGACGACTTGGAGAAAGGAGGACAAACAAAACCGTACTTTGTAGGAGATTGTGATGAGTGATGTCACTGCAACCTCAAGGTTGCAGGTTGACCTGGAACAGACACGTTTGAGGCGAAGTGAGTCCAACAACCTGCACAATACCATTCTGAGCTTCTGGATGAGGTGTCAACCCCGGACGTCTGGATACAGGACAGCCGAGATCGACAGCGGGCCTCGGACTCGAGAAGCAGAAGAGAAACGCAGTCCAACGACCACCTCTCGCCTGTCGATCTCTGCCAACTGGAATTCGCTCCTGTCAAGCTCGATGATCACAGACACCACCACTTGCCCGAACAACTTCGATATACACACAACACTGTGACCACTGTCGCGCTCTCACGCAACTCGCTCTTCGACTACGCCACGACCTTCCAGACAGGGTACCCGTTTGCAGTGACCAAGCTGATCGTCACCACCAGTGAGATACAGTTTACACACGCTCACGGAGGAGCAAACGGACGCCTGAATCGCCTCGACGGCGTGTTCCCTCGACTCGCGATCGTCACTGGCAACGCCAACGCCCTGCGCCTCCTTTTCCGTCTCCGAGCCCAGCCGCAGTACCGACGCGACCCGATGCTCAGCTTCGAGAACGTCACGCGCACCGCCCTCCAGCTCTCGAGCTTCGACATGATCGCGTGCATCGTCGAGCTGAAGGCGAGCGACCCGACGTGGGTCTGGGAGTCGGCCTGCTCTCGTTCGCGCTACACTTCGCCGACGCCGACTTCCGGGTGCTCGACTGGCTCTGCGAGCACCTGCCAGCCGAGAAGCGAGGGATCCAATCGTACAACCTGGTGGCGTTCGCTCGCGGCGGCAGCGTTGACGGCGTCCGGTGGCTGCTCACGCGCGACTCCGAGGTCTCGTCGTACGCGCTCGACTGTCTGGCATCGCACCCGAACCCGCGCGTGATGGCGTTCCTGTACACGCACACAGCCGCACGGCGCAGTCCACAAGGGATCGTGGAAGCGGCCGAGAGTGGCGCGTTCGAGACCGTCAAGTTGGTCGTCGTGGACCAGACGGAAGAGACGTACAGCGACGCGCAGAACGCTACGGCACGCGCGGAGCGACTCGACGTGGTAAAGTACTTTGTCGAGAGTGGCATTGGAGTCACCTTGTCGACTGCGATCGACAGAGCCGCAGAGGGGGGGGACACCTGGAAGTCGTGCGGTACTTGCACGAACACCTCATTGGCGACGGGTGCACGTGGCAGGCGATGGGTGCCGCCACAGCCGATGGGTACTTCGTGATCATCAAGTTCCTGCATGAGAACCGCACGGAAGGCTGCATGCCCAGCGCGATGGACAGCGCCGCCGCTCGCGGGCACCTCGACATCGTCAGGTTCCTGCACGAGAACCGAAGTGAGGGCTGCAGCTTGGACGGACTCAAACTGGCAGTGGAGAGCCTGCACCTGGGTGTCGTCCAGCTCCTCTACCGGTACAAGCATCGGAAGGAGTGCGCCATCGGTCTCGATGCCACGGAGTCTCTCGTGGGAATAGTGATTCGTCTTCAGGCGATGCGGCAGGATGAAGCTGCGACGACCACCGCAGCGTCGAAGGCAGAGACGAGGAACCGCCGCGATTGAGCCACTCTCATCGTCCGATTTCTCTGCGATGGCCCCGATGTGCGCCACCCGCCGAGTCTCCTGGCACAAGCCGCGTCGGAAGGTGTCGACTGGGCCGTGGAAGCCGCGGCGCCGTTCTCGACGGTGTGGATCTGCGGCAGGCGAGAACGAGAGCAGTCCGGAAGAAGGAGCTCAGGTGCGTGCAGATACTCGATGTCGAGCTCCAGAAACTGGCACAAAGGGAAGTAGAAGCGTGAGGTCGGAGCCTGTAGAAGGTTGCAGGGGCTATGGAGGGATGAACCACCAGCCACACTTGAGTTTGTGGTGAGTAGGCCCAGCATGTGCGATTCGTGGAGGTTCACAGCATCTCAGTGCGCACGACGTTGGTTCGGGATTGTGGAGCTGAAGTGAGACATCGAGTTGCACTGGGGCCAGAAGTGCACATTCAATCGAGACGGAGCAGCAGGAGAGGTCGGAGGGCGAAGAACGACGCGAGTGGCTGAGTGCAAGTGTATGAGAACCGCTACCATTGAACTGCTCAAGTACAGTCTGCCATTCTGTCATCTGCACACCCGCGTGTGCTTCCTCGCAACTCATCCGGACCTTTCAGTCAGCATCAGCGACGCCAACTACAACAACAACAACTTCAAGATGTCGGAGCCGGTGAGCAAGAAGCGTAAAGTGGAGAGTTCGCTGGAGGACGAGCCACGCACACCGACTACATCGACTACCAACCACGCGATGATGGAGCCGCTCGTGTGCGCCGCTGTCGTGCTGCGTGAGTGGAACAGCGTCGCCTGTGGAGATAGAAACGGACATGGCGACTTGGGAGCGCTGACGCACGTCGTGCACCTCGTGAGCGCGTTTCTGGACTGTATCACTTCTGGTCACTGGAGTCTCGAGCGCATGTGCGAGCGCATATTCAGTCTGCGCATGCTGAAGCGATTGGCTGTGCGCGAAGCGTCAGTGGCGTCCTGCTCGACTTCGCTGAGGGATCCGTATCACCACGCGTCTCAGGCTAGCAAGGCGTTGGCCGTGGCTGCTCGCAACGACGACTTGGATATCGTCCGCTATGCTGCGAGCACTGTCCGAGCGTGGTGCCGGTCATAGCGATGAGCGAGGCGGCGGGAGCGTCAAACTGCGTATCCTTAAGTGGATCTTCGACGCGTACCCGGGCATGCATCGAGAAGACTTTCTCGTGGAGAAGGCGGTCGAGGGTGGCTACTTGGGCCGTGCCGCAGCTCATCCGAACGGAACGCATGGTCCGCTTGCAGTATGAAGCTACAGTACGTGGTCATCTTGACGCCGTGTGGTGGCTTCACGAGCAGCTTCATCAGCGAGGTCAAGCACCAGCACGCAATGGCGGCGATGATTTGCTTGCGATCGCCATTCGGAACGGCCACTTTGACACCGCCCGGTTCATCGTCGACAACAGATACCAGCTCTCTCGACACACCAGCATCTCACGGTGCGCGCAGTACGGCATTCTGGAGATGATCAAGCGGTTGCATTCGCGACAGCGTATTCAAGGTACTGGCGGCTGGATCGACGAAGCTGCTGGCGCTGGTCACCTGCATGTCCTGCAGTGGCTGCACGCGCACAAATCTGGGAGCACGTGCACAGGATACGCGATGTCCCATACTGCAGCGTGGAGCGGACACCTCGAGGTGATCAAGTGGCTCCACGCGAATCGGCAAGAAGGCTGGTCGATAATCGTGATGGACAAAGTCGCGAAGCATGGTCACTTGGAGATCGTATCGTGGCTGCACACGAATCGACATGAAGGCTGTACGACAGCGACGATGGACAAAGCTGCCATGGGAGGGCATCTTCGGGTGGTCCAGTGGCTGCACGCTAACCGACGGGAAGGCTGTACAACAAGAGCAATGGACGGTGCGGGGAAGTTTGGCCATCTCGCGATTGTCCAGTGGCTGCACACGTATCGGCTCGAAGGATGCACGACGAACGCGATGGACTTCACGTCTTCGCTCGAAGTAATGCAGTGGCTGTACGACCATCAGGCCGAATGGTGGACAGCAGTGGCGATGGCGGACGCGTCGTCCGACGGAAAGTTTGAGAAGCTCTTCTTCCTGAGAGCCAAGGATCTGGGGTTCGTGCGTCAGTTTGCACGCGACGCCCTCGACTACACGTATAGGCAGACGCACTTCGAGCTCTCCCAGTGGCTGCGCGCGAACTACTCGCAGCAAGTGAGCAACGCTGATGCACAGGCTGGTGCAAGAAGGATATTGCTTTCGTCGAGTATGTGGTCGCAGTTCTTCGAGTTCGAAGCCGCGTGCAAGCGAGTCATCGAGGCCACGAAAGCGAGCGCGTAGTCGGAGAAACTCTCGACCATCAGTCGTGTTTGCTGAATGCAGCCAAGTGTCTCGTTGCCCGTCAAGACGAAGGCTGAGTCCTCCTGTCGTCGAGTACGCGCATGAGAAGTGCTGCGATCTTCGTGCGGTTCTGCTGCAGCGCGTACTCCCTTCCTTCGTCAAGTTGCTCCAGACTCGCGCAGCGCAGAAAGACCCTCACGATCGCGATGTTACCGGCGTCCACCGCCTGCTTGAGGAAGTCGCTCGACTCGCGCGTTGGATCCTCCCACAGAAACTGGACGATTGTGTGGTGGTGTCGACGCGCTGCGGCCTCCAGCGCCGCGAACGTTGATTCGCTAGGGCTCAGCTGCGCGTGTAGCAACTTCACTACCTCGAGATGTCCCCGCAACGCTGCCAGCGTCAGCGCCTCGGAGACGCTGCCTTCAGCCTGGTGTTGGAGGAGGAACGCCACGACGTCCGAATGTCCGTTCTTCGCAGCTGCCGTAAGCGCGGTCGCCGTGCACTCAGTATTGCCAGAGCAGGTGTACAGGAGCGCGAGGAGTTCGAGATTGCCCTTCGCCGCGACGCGATCGAGCGCGGACGAGCAGCATTGAAGTTGTGGGTAGTGCTCGCGAAGGAACTTGACGACATCGAGGTGAAGATTCTGAGCAGCAAGACTGAGTGTGTCCTCTGAGCAGCCCTCGGTGCGGTTCTCGTGCAGGAATCGGACGATATCGAGGTGGCCATAGATCGCCGCCACGGTCATCGCGGACTTGCTGCCGCTTCCTGGGACGTGTTCGTGGAGATACCGGACGACGTCGAGATGCCCGTTCTGAGCAGGGTCGTGTATCATTCCTTCAGCGTAGGCCGGTG
>SMMQ01001955.1:0-15240 GCA_008271595.1 [Pythium] brassicae (nom. inval.) | reverse complement strand
CGAGGCCACGCTGCAGCTCGCGCGCGGCGGCGTCGTGCCGCTCCGGGCGTCGCTCGCGGAGATCGTCGGGCTCGTGGCGCAGATGCTGCGGTGATCCACTGGTATGTGGGCGTGCGTGCGGATGCGGAAAGAGACGAGAAGTGTGAGGTCAACTGGCGGTCGTCGCCTTGTCGCTAGTGGGTGGTTGTTTAACAGTAGGGAGAGACGAGGCCGCTGTGGCGTGGGCGCTGGATCATCAGCTCGTTGGTAACGTTCCCCTTGGCGACATGGCTGCTGCGCTCTCCCTCGTCCGTACTACGCACTGGTATCCGCTCGCAACTGTCCACGCGAGTGTCGGTCTCCCAGTTTCCCAGTTGGCGGCTCAAGTCGCTGTCGTCACGCGTGTCAACAGAAGCGAGTTGAGTCCCACTTTCGCTCTCCACTGTACGTCACATGGCGCGAGCAGCGGCCACGTTGCTCCAGACACACTTACGCCCACACGCACGCACCACGCATCCACACCGATGCCGACTGCGCAGAGCAGAGGCGGCCGAGTCCCTCGTATGACAGCAGGACCGCCGGGCGCGCCAGTACAACAAGCACAAGCACACACACACACACGCCACTTGACTGGGACTTGCCGCCCGCGCGCACGACGTTCGTTTTCAGCAGCGAGTGCCAAGAGTGGGCGGAGCCCGTGTGTGGGCTCGCTGCGCGCTACGTCCGACACTTTGCAATTGACGCGCGCACCGCCAGGCAGCCAGGCAGGCAGCTGCCGATCGCTCTCTCTCTCTCTCTCTGTCTCAGACTCTGTGTGTGGGTCTTCGCTTGGTGCCATGAGCCGGAGTCGCTACGTGTCGCCGTTCCCGCGCTTCCAGCTCTCGGGTCAGGAGGAGGCGGATCTCCACCAGCTCGCGGGCGCGCTCGTGGCCAGCAGCCTCGCCGAGTTCGAGAGCTTCACGGAGGAGTACGACCGCCTCGGCAACGGCACGATCGACAGCAAGGACTGGAAGTTCGTGCGCGAGCGCGAGAAGCTCCGCGCGTACACCGGGCGGTCGAAGCGCTTCCACAAGAGCGCGAGCAGCTCCCACCCCATCACGAGCACCACCACAAACAACAACAAGGACCCAGGCGGCCCGGGCAGCGTGGGCAAGGGCTCGACGGCGCCGTCCCGCGCTGCGAGCATGATCGCGGGCGCGAACCAGCAGAACCAGCACGCGACGGACGCGATGCCGGTCGTGCTCGTGGTCGGCGCCGTGCAGGGCTCGCTGGACGACATGATGTACGGCATCATGAACCACTCAGTGGACGTCGCGCGCGTGAAGAACTCGTATGTGGACGACATGGAGACGGACCTCGCGGTGCTCGCGGCACTCGTGACGCCGACGCCCGCGCTGCCATACGAGAGCCTCACGATCAAGTGGGCCGCGCTCGAGCAGAAAGCCGTCGTGCGCGCGGTCGTGAAGAAGCGCGACTTTGTGTACATGGAAATGACGGGCATGCGCACGCTCGCGCGCACGGGTGCGCGCGTCGGGTACCACATGGTGCACTCGCTGCACTTCCCGCAGACGCCCGAGCTCGAGTCGTGCGTGCGCGCGAACCTGTCGATCGCGGCGTTCTGCCGCGCGAGCCCCAGCGTCGCGAACGAGGTACAGCTCTGCGTGCGTGGCGTCGCGGACCCTGGTGGCAGCATGCTGCGCGTCGCGGCGGTCGGGAACATGGCGGCGGGGTTCACGTCGCTCTGGCGGAACGTCGAGTGCGCGAACCGGAAGAAGCTCGCGTGGCTCATGGCGAGCACGCACAGCCGCTCGCTGTCGGACGGCTCGGGCTCGGGCTCGGGCCGGGAGAGCACGCTGTCGGCGGCGCGCGCGGACGGCGCGGGGACGTTCTGCGCCACGTGCGGGAAGCCCCCGCGCGTGCTCGCGTTCTCGCGGGGCGCGCGCCGACGCCGGTGCGGCATCTGCACCCAGTACCTGTGCTCGTCGTGCCGGATCAAGAAGACGCTGAGCTACATCCACGCCGGCACGGACGCGCTCGTGCGCCGCGACCTCGCGTTCTGCTCGGCGTGCGTGCTCCAGGCGCGCTCACTCGACTCGTACAAGCTCGCGCAGCACGAGGCGGCGACGTCGTACGACCACTTCCACGCCGACGCCCGGGTCCTCGCCGCGGGCAGCAGCTCCGGGCTCTCGGACCAGTTCCAGTAGTCGCACTTTTCATGGGAATCGATGTACTTCACACAAAGAGTGCGCAACGAAGGACCACTACGTAGGTACAGTGTACCAGTATTGAGTTCGCTGATGCACACACAACATATGCTTCACACAGCGGCGACTGCGAGCGTCGAGATCATTACGCGTCGTCCGGGTGCGCCTGCAGGAGGTGCAGCAGCTCGTACGCGGCCTGGAGCGAGTCGCCGTCCACTTTCCACCCTCCGGCAGCCCGCGCGGCGCCCCCCGCGAGCTTCTTGTACTCTGCGCGGCTGCCATCGCTCGTTGCTCGCAGCGTCGGTGGTGGGGCGCCCACCGTCAAACAACCGCCGCGGGCAGCGCTGTCGCCGTCCTTCTTGCGCTTCTTCGCGAGGTTGAGGTAGATGATCGGGAACGCGGGGGCGTCTAAAGGCCGCCTCGACACGGGCGAGCTTGAGCCGGACGAGGACGCCGCGCAGTCAGACAGCGGCTCGGAGCGCCCAACTCGTGCTGCCGCGCCTTGCGGGCCCGCGACGCTGTCCACGTAGCCGCCTAGGCTGAAGAACGGGTCGTCCCCGGGAGTGCGCGTCGACGAGAGCGTGAGGTAACTGGGCCGCGGGATCCCGGACTCGCACCAGAGGTCGTGCATGAGCTGCTCGAGCTCGGCGAGCACCCGCGCGGCCACCGCTTGGTCCCACATCTGCTTCTTCCGCAGCTTGAACTTGTTCTGGCCAAAGTTCCGCGGCACTTGCTTGCCGTCCACGCTCCCGCCGCAGAGCTTCTTAGAGATCCGCATCGGGTCGCACTGCAGCTGCACGGCCAGGTACCCGCGCAGCCGCACGCCCGAGAAGATCGGCAGGTACCCGTCCTGGAACGCCTCGATCAGCGCGCGCGCGAACTTCTCCTCCGCCACCGTCCACTGCCCCTTGCGCAAAAAGTCGCTGCTGCCTTTGCGCTTCGGAGCCCCGCTTGCCGGCGCCGTGGCTGCCGAGAAAGGCCGGCTGCGTCCGCTGTGGGCGCTGCCCGGCTTCGGCCGCGTCGACTCGATGCGCTTGCGCTTGTTGTTCGTCGGCGAGAGCATTCCCCCGGGCGTGGTCGCCGCGAGCAGCGTCGGCGTGAACAGCACCGACGACGACGGCGGCGGTGCGCTGGTGACGGCGCTCTCGCGTGCGTCCAGCGCGTCAAGGGCGCTGGGTCGTGGTGAGAAAGGCGGATTTGTTTGTGCCGCTTCCTGCATGCAGTTGTTGTGAGCAGCTCCTGGCTGCGGCTCGCGCAGATTGTCGTCGGTGTAGATCGCGGCCGAGCGATGCGATGGCGTGACGCATCCGGCACCAGCGCCAGCTTCCCTCGTCTCAACACCGGTTAAGCAGCGCTCACGCTCGGCGGCGTTCATTAAGGCACGCACGTCGCCACCGGAAGCAGTCCCAGCTGCAGGCGACGCCATTGAGCGCAAGCGTGCGTCTGATGTCGGGAAATAAGGAAGGGGAACTTGCACTTCTGCCTTCACTCTTTCACAGAACAGCTACACTCTTACTCGTACTTACAAGAGTCTTCACTGTGACTACTTTAGCCCTTTTTGCTTGAGCTTGATCAAGTTGACGTTGCACTGTTTGACTGTGTTTTGCTATCGAATCATCGTGAAATTATCCAGGGCAAATCCGACATTTTGAATAGCGTCGCGCCATACAAAAGCGCACAGGAACATGGTGGAGCTCTCGCGCGCGGGCGGCGTCGCTGTCGCCTCCTCCTCCACTGCCGCCACCAACGTCAGCGTCACTGCAGCGTCCACGACGAACCACACGCCGCTCGCTGCGCCATCACCCACCAGCAGTTGCCACAGCAGTAGCGCGCCCGAGCCCAAGGCGGAGGCGCCGACAGCGGCCAAGGGCAAGCGCGTGTTCGTGTTCCAGAAGCGCTGGTTGCACTCGCTGCCGATCGTGGAGAAGACGCTCCCGGAAACCGCATCAGACGTCAAACGAGACGGCGGCAGTGACGCAGCAGAGTCCACCAGTCGTGAGGTGATTGCGTGCATGCTCTGCGAAGAGCCCAGCGCGAGTGCGCAGGCGACAAGTGTGAGCCCGGCCGCGCAGCCGCAGCAGCCGCCGCCGCAGCACCACTTGGTGAAGATGTGGAGCCGCACCAACTGCCGGCGCGGCCGCATCGAGAACCACCTCACGAGCAAACACCCGGAGTTTATGTTGCTGCTCAAGCACAAGCGCGACTCAGAGGGCGAGCTTGCAGTGCAGATCTTCCTGCAGGGCATGCGCGACGGCCGCTGCAGCCTGCGCAACGAGATCAACCTCGGGCTCTACACGCACATCCACGCGCTCAATGCGCAGGCGAACGCGGATGCAGCAGCTGCTGCTGCTGCTGCGGCGGCGGCGGCGGCTGCAGCAGAAGCTACCACGGGTGTGATGGTTCACACGACCGGCAGCGATGCTGACGCCGTCCCGACAGATCTCAAGCGCGCATTCCCAGACGCGAGTGTGTACGCGCTCAACCGGGACAGCCCTCCTGGCGCGAGCAAGGCGTCGCTCCCGCTCAACTCGCTGCTTGTTGGCACCGGAGGCGTGCTGAAGGCGTCGCTGGAGCTCTTAGAGGGCGACGGCCGGCGGAAGCGCGCGCGACTGGCGGCGGCAGAGCCGAGCGACGATGAGCTGGCGAATGGCGCGTCCGATGCGACTGTGTACCCGGCGCCAGGCGCTCCCGCGCAGAGATCTGAGCTCGAGGAGACGCCGCTGGCTCCGAGCAACCTCGAGCTGTCGGCCTTGGCGCAGTGGCAGACGCTTTTCTTCAACCGACTCGTGGTGGTCACCGGAGGCGACAGTGCGGTCATCTCGAGCCTCGCGACGAGTCTCTGGCTGCTCGGCGCCAACGTGCTATTGACGTTCTCGTACGTTTGCTTGCTAGGGTCTTGGGGGCAGTGCGCGAGTGGCCGCTTACTGTGTCGCCTGTTCCCTTCGGCTCAGTTCTCTGGCAGCGTTGGAGGAGTTTTCTGCGAGCCACGCAGCGCGGTACCCCGACGCCACCGCGGCTCCGCCCGAGAGTCCGCGCGGCGCGCTGCTCCCGCAGCACTGCGCCTTCCAGACGCGCAAGCAGATCGACGAGTGGAGCCGCGCGGTCGCCGACAAGTTCTCGCGCGTCGACTTCCTCATCAACTTTGTGGACGACGATGACGGCGAGCGCCGAGTGCGCGGCACTGGCGACCTCGACGCGCCGGAAGGTCTCGAGAGTGCCGAGAGCGGCGCTGGCAGCGAGAGTCTGATCTCCACTGCGTACGTTCTGTACCTCCGAGGTGGTGGGTAATTGTTCAGTTGCCTGAGTGAGCAGCGGTGGTGGCTTGCGTGCCGCAGCAACCGGCTGCTGGAGCTGTGTCAGTCCGTCTCGGCGCTCTGCTTCCAGCCTGGCGGGGGCGGGTCCATCGTCAACATCACGACGCAGCCGGCCGACGGAGTGTGCGTGTTGTCGTCTGCAGCTCTCACAAGACCAAGCGAGCATTCCGTGAGCTGCTGACTCACTGACTCGCTGTGAACGACGCGTGCGCAGACGCAGGTGCATGAACTGCGCGGCGGTGGAGAGCATGACCAAGTCGCTAGCGCTCGAGCTGCAGCCTCTGTATGTGCAAGTGAACTGCGTCTTGCTTGACCGGCTCTCGGCCAGCGCCACTCCGGCCTCCGAGCACAGCAGCGGCGGCGTCGACCAACCGTCCGAGCAGCAGAGCGTCGCGCTGTCGCACACTGTCCTGTTCCTCCTGTCGCCTGCCAGCGCAGCCGTGTCCGGCAGTGTGCTGCGCCTCCAGCACCGAGCGCTGGCGCCGACGACAAGTGCCACGTCCGGCGACGCGGTCGCACCGCCAGCTGCAACTGCAGCAGCCTCTGAGCAGCTGCCTGTGGACCATAGCGGCACCCTCCCAGGCGTGAACGAGGTTGCGTAACATTCAAACGTCGCCTGTGTTGTTTACTACCGAAGTTTTGGATACAGCGGCCCAATCGAGCGCGCATTCGACAAACCAGAGTGTTGGTCCTTCAACTCAGGATTGCCCGGCTCTCTTAACTCTCACAACCGAATGCTCAATCACCGCAGCATCTGCGCCACGAGCCCGACGATCTCCGCGAGCGACGCCCGGAGCGGCACGACGCCGCCGCGCGCGAGCTGCAGCGTGGCCTCGTGTGCCTGGACCCGCACACCGTCGTACCGGAGAAAGACCCAGTCCCGGTAGCTCGTCACGACGCCGAACACGACGCGCGGCGGCTTGGCGTGCGCCGTGTCGGCGAGCACCTCGGCGCCGAGCCAGTTGCGCTGCAGCGCACGCTCCATGGCGGCGCGCGCTCGGGCCCGGCGGTCCAGCCGGTCTTGCTGGCTCAGGCGCTCGTCGCCGCTGTCGCTGTCGTCGTCGCTGTCGGCGTCGCAGAGCTGCTGTTGCGGCTGCTGCTGGAGCTGGGACTGCTGCGCGTGGGGCTGCCGCAGCTGCCGCTTGCGGCGGTGCTGGCACCAGTAGTGCGCACAGCGCCGGTGGGTCGCACGCGGCTTGGCCACAACGACCCCGACGTGCGTGCCGCCGCGCCGCAGCGTGTAGTCGAAGGTCGCGAGTACGCGGAGGTCGTGGCCCGGGATCTTCACGCGCTCGCGCAGCTGCGACTGCGGCTCGCGGCTGTCGGAGCCGCGCGGGAAGAGCGCGCAGACGGCTGCGAACAGCAGCTTGAGGCACCGCGCGCGCCGCCCCGCGCGGCTCAGCACGGCGCCGTACTCGGCCTCGGCGCGCACGAGGCGGCCGAGCAGCGCCGCGACCGCCTTGTCGCCGACGGGCGCCGGCCGCAGCTCGAACCGCTCGCGCGGCGTGGCCTCGTACTGCGGCCGCAGCAAGTGCAGCAGGTACGGGTTGTGCGTCGGCGGCATCGCGTATACCGCGTCGTCGTCCACGTCGTCGTCCATGGCGTCGTCGCTGTTGTCATTGTCCGAGTCCGAGTCGAAGGAGCCGGCGTCCATGCCATCATCGCAGCTCGGGCCACCGCTGTCGCTATTGGGATCGGTGGGGGCGTCGCCTGCGCCTGTGGCCGCCGCTGCTTCCTCTGGGAACACTGCGAGCACGTGCACAGAAGAAGCAGCAGAGGCGGCGCTGTCGTTGTCGTCCTCCCTGGCGCCTTGGAAGACCTCGAGCAGCTTTGTGTGCGGCAGCAGCTCCCTCTCGGGCGCCAGGTATTCGCGTCGCACGGCGACCACAGCACCATCCACGGGCCACCTGCTGCTGCTGTTGTCGTGCGCTGGCGCCAGCAGCGCCTCGAGTACCGATTCACTCGTCTGCAGCCACCGCGCGTCCTCGAGAAGCGCACATTCGCGCTCGCAGCGCGTCGTCGTGGCGAGAAAGAGACGAGGCGATGGTGGCAGCAGCGACGTCATCATCGTCGTTTTCTTCCTCTCGTTCGCGGCTGCGTGCGCGTCCTCCGCGTCGCCTCGGGTGTGATCGCAGCTGCCGCTCGTCGCCAGCGCGCGCTGCAGGTCGCGCACCGTCGCGTCGCTCGTGAGCGCCTCGTGCACAGGCGCCACCGTCGCGCAGCCGACGACCGCGCATCGCAGCGTCGGCATCCTATTTCCTGGCGCCGCCTGTTGTTCGTGTGTGGTCGGCGTTACGTTGGCCGAGTCGAGTGGGGGCTCGGCCGCCTTCTGGAGAATGACGGACGTTCCGCAATCGGTCGCGTCTCGCGCAGCTCTCGACTGCTGCCTGCTGCTGCTGCTGCTGCTGCCAGTTGTGCGTGGAAGGCAGTGAAACGGAGGATGGCTGCCTGCCTTAGCTGCAGTGCTCCTGAATGCGCAGAGCGCTGCGAGCCGCTTGCTCGCACATTTGAGCGCATTCACTCGCCGCTTGCTCAACTCGGTCAAAGTCCCGGGACTGGCGCCATCAGCGCTCTTCTCGGGTTTCATGCGCTGACAGAAGGATGATCGCCAATCGCTTGCGAATCAACCGCCGCGAGCGACAACCAGAGAAGCAAGTCGCGGTCAACAACAACCAACAAGCAACAAGCAACAAGTGGCGGAAAACACCGCGAGGCTTCTCGCATCGAGAGAGAGCGAGAGCGAGAGCGAGAGCGAGAGCGAGAGGTGGCCGAGGAAGGGTGAGAAAGCGAGCGCGGTGCTGCACAAGAGACCGATTGATGCCGCATCGGATGTGACAACATACACACACAAACACACACGTCATTTTCCACACCCACACTCGATCGAGGTCGAGCAAGAGTACAGCGAGCGCGCTGAGACCTCAAAGAGAGACTCGAACGATAGCGGATGGATTGTCCAGAGGGTGCTTCTCGCCGATCGACCTCTCAAGCGACAGCGCTTCCGCAACTCAAGGCGGAGCACGCAGGGCCGCGGTTCTTTGATTGACGGCGTGCGGCGTTGTGCCTAGAGTACTAGTATGGAAGAGGATGTCACGGGGATTGCCGCGAGTCCTTCGAAACTTGAGACACAAGACCTCCCGTCGGTATGTGTCATCATGATGCGAGCAGCTTCTCGCAACTGAGAGCTCCTCCAGAACCCCCAGCACAACAACAAGCTCCTCTTCAGTAGGTGTCCTCGCTCAGCCTGAAAGGTGGTGCCGGTGGTGGTAGTATGACAGTGACGACTGCAACGGCGTCACAGCGTTGTCTGTTATGCCAGCAGCAACTCTCAACTGGGCCTCACATTGATGATTGATGAACCACAGTCCACGCGAGTCTGCGAATTGGCCCGACGACATTGGGAATGACGCACCGAGCCCGACATCTTCGCCGAGCGAGTTCGTCCGACATGGCGCTGCACATACATCTCGATGAACCTACGCGGAGGACAATGGGGGCAGTAAGCAAGGGGGAGGCGGACAGCGCATCCGTCCGCGACGCTGGGCGGCGATCGTGTGGATTGTAGTATCAGGGACACTCGCTCACGTTGGTCCGGAGCTGCTCCTTTCGTACTCGTTGGTACTTGGAGCTCGGATGCTGGCGATCGTAAATATTCTGTGTGATGACGGCTTGGTCGGCGTCCAGCGATGTGTGCGCGCGTGCGTGCGTGCGCCGTGGTCAGTCGAACGCGGACGCGAGGACCGCGCGGTAGTCGTGCACTGAGCTGGCAGAGTCGCCGACATTGAGCTCGCAGTCCGCGAGGTCGCGCGCCTCGAAGCCCGAGGCGAACGGCCGCGCGCACTTGGCTTGACGAAAGAGACACTCGTTCGCGTAGATCCTGCCGGTCGACGCGCACACGGGCGCGAACGCCTGCGTACAGCTCGCAGGGCACCGAGCCATGATCACCGCAGCCTCGCACGCGCCTCGGCCCAGGAACTCCACCTCCGGCTGCTTGCACCGCGCGCGCTTGAAGAAGCAGGCATTCCGGAGCGTCCCGAGACTTGTGCACACGGGGTCGAGCACGCCCGCACACACGATCGCATCACACGCTGCACTCACAGTGGACAGTGGCGGCGGCAGAGTGTCGACTCGTGGCGGGTTGTACTTGAGCGCGAAGGCGCGGTCGGCGTCGCAGAGTCCCTTGCCCCGCAGCTCCAGTCCGGGAGAGCGGCACTGCGCCTCCGCAAAGAAGCACGCGCTCACGTACGACACGCCGTCGGACGCACACACTGGCGCGTCGACGAGCGGACACGTCCGCGAGCACGCGTCGCTTGCAGCAGAGGCGTTCGCGTCCACTGCACTCGCGTTACTTTCGACCGCCACGGGCTCACACACCGCGCGCGGGAGGCACGGCGCCTGCGCGCACTCGACGCCCTGAAGCACGCACACGTAGCTATTCGCGCTGCTGCTGTAGTTGTTGGCAGTACGTGAGGTATCGCCACTGGAGAAGGTATCGCAGCGACCCGGCGCGCAGGTCTGCGCGCAGTGCTCGGCGCCGTCGTAGTGGAAGCAGCGCTCGAAGGCGCCGCAGACTTTCGTGCAGGAGGTCGTGAGGGTTGCAGCGTCGACGACGTGGATACTCAGAGCGAGTGCAAAGAGCAAGAGAAGCGGCGGCAGAGTGGAGACTGTCATGACGATGTGTGATGCGCAGCTGTGACGTCCAGATGGAATGGCTTCAAGTTGAAGTTCGAAATAGCAGCGGTGGTCGTTAAAATGGTCCGAATTGAAGCTCCGATTTAGTCGATGCGTAAATCATGCAAAGCTGCGCTTTTGATCGGGCAGAGGAGATGGCTTCTCGCTTTGTTTCCACAAGCTTGAAAGCTCCTGAAGATGTGGTTGTGGACTGTTTTTCCCGTTTGAGGTGACTTGTGCTCATGAAGAAGGTCTGTGGTCTGTGGTGTGTGGCCGCCCCTGTGTGTGTGTCGATATAAAGCGTGCTGCCGATCCAGTGTGTTGTGCGGGGCCGACACACATCCAGAGGCGGCACGTGATTCTGGTTCATCGATGCATCGAGTCGATCGCTCGTGACGAGAGCCGTTCGCATATGCGCGTCGCTTTGCGTCTACAGGCAGCGCTCGCTCTCATCCAGTCGATCGAGCGAGGCTGAGATCGAGGCGGCGAGGCGAGGACGAGCGCACCGCGCCGCTCCGCATCGTCGTGGGGGGCGGGAGTCGCTCGAATTGTGCGGGTCTGGGCGGCGGTGGTGACGCCGGGTGGCTGGCGCTCTCGTTCACCCCGCTTTTGCGTCACGCGTGTGTGTTTGTGCCTGGGAAAAGGTTATGCGCAGAAGCGAAGCCTGAGTCTTCAAGTTGGCAAAAGAACGCCATGAGAAGAACAAGAAGCCGAGACCTCTTCATGCTGCTCTCGAGAGCGGCGCGCTGGCAATCGCGTCAAACGCATTTGCTGGTGCCGAGCAGTCCTGTCCGAGCGACTCTCTCGGAGCAAGTCAAGTCAAGAGCGAGTCAGCGACTGACTCTCTGCCGAACACTTCACAAAATTCCAAAAATGAGGGAAACCAGAAATCGGAACCGGCATACAAACATCCAATCATTCGTTTCACAATTCCAAAAATGAGGGAAACCAGAAATCGGAACCGGCATACAAATATCCAGTCATTCGCTGAACAGTCCAGAATTCGGTTTCGTGATGCGTTTTGTTTTTTTAGAATAAAACGGATTGCTAAAATTTGTGAGCTCCACAAGGTTGTGCTCATATGGGCCAATCGATGATACCACAGCGGGATATTGGACATCGGACACCAGCATCGCGGCGCTGCCGCAAACACAGTCCGCACACACAGGTTAGTTAGTTCTCGCAGCATCACTATCATACAAATCTACCAAATAATTAATGGTGCGGGTGAACATGTCGGCGTATTGGATCTCTCTCGACTGTCGAACGTCCACGTCGCAGAGCAAGTGCCGATTGAAAATCTCTTGGCGAGCACTCCGCGAAACAGCGGCGAGACGTGCCTTGCCACGTCGCGACCGTGTGTCCGCGCAAAGCGACATACACCAGCAGCTCGACTCGTTCATTTGACGTTCACGTTCACATGAAATGGCGAGCGTCCGTTCGGGTGAAAAAAGTCAGGTACTCGATTATCCAGGTGCCTTGCATACAGTCTTCAAGCGTATCCTTGATGCTTCAAGTTCGCGTTCAGCAGGACATGCGATTCCGCAGTTTTTGTTTCGCTCGAACCGCCATTCTGGGACACGTTTTATATTCATTTTTAACTTGATCTTGCCGCGCCGATCCCCCAGCCCTCTTGGCGCGTGAAATCTGAACACTCCTTTTCGTTCAATTTGACCCGCAAGCGCACGACATGACCGCCCATTCTGCAATCCGCTGCCTTCCGACGAGCCACACGCCGCCGCCACCGCCGCCGCACACACACTGGGCACTCGCGCATTGCCGGCTTTCGTCACACGTCCGCTCGTTCCCCACCACCACCAGCAGCAGCAATGAGCGCCAACAAGCGCCTCGCGCACCAGGTGTCCGCCACGCCGCCGTCTCCGAGCCACCTGGCGGAGGCCGCGCGCCGCGACAGCTTCACGCTCGCGAGCACCGCCGCCGCCTCGGACGCCATCGCCACCGCCACTGGCCTGCCGCGCACCACGGAGGTGCTCTGGAACGGCGCCGCGTCGCTTGGCTTCACTCTCAAGCGTAAGCGCAAGAGCGGCGCGATCCTCGTGTCGACGCTGCAGGACAGCTGCGCGAGCCGCGTGCGCGTGGGCAGCGAGCTCAAGCTCGTGGGCGGCTTCCCGGTCAAGCAGCTCACGCTCGCCGAAGTAAAGAAAGTGATGCTGCGCGCGCCCAAGCCCGTGAGCCTCGTGTTCCTGAACCAGGACGCGGTGGCGCGCGCGCAGCTGCAACAGCAGCAGCAGCCGCAGATCGAGCGCCGGCCGCTCGTCGCGAGCGACAGCTTCCTCACCGACTGCAGCGACGACCGCGGCTCGTTCGACAACGAGTTCACCAGCGACGAGCTGTCGCCGGCCGCCGCCGCCGGGTTCTTCGACACGGCGCCTGTGGGCCGCGTGGCGCCGCTGCAGCGCGCCATGTCGGCGGACTTTGCGCTGACGGCGCCGCTGTCGTCGTCACGCCCGGCGCGGCCGCTGTCGCCGTCCGCCATGAGCTCAGCGAGCGGCTTCACGGCGTCGTACGACGGCGCGTCCGCGTCGCAGGCCAGCAAGAAGCGCCGGGTGTCCAAGCTGCGCGTGGCGCTCGACCGCATGAGCCAGCTGCTGAACCGGCCCGTGCGCCAGTCGGCGCTCAACATCCCGGCGGCCAAGAGCATCGTCGTGTAGGCGCTTCCGAGCCGCTGAAAACACTTAAGTTAACGCACGAGAGAGCGAGCGAGAGAGTGAGAGGCACCTGTTGCGTAGAGTAGCGAGGTACTGTAGTTGAAGACCCACATACCCAGACCCACACACTGGCACACACTCGTGTGTGGGCTGGCGTGGAGCCATGTAGAGTAGACGAGTGCGTGTAACAAGCGCTTGGCCTTTGCGCCACCCACCACAACAAGAATCAACCAGACACCACTGACTGACCCACTGACGGACTGACGACCACGTGTCATCGTCCCTCTCCTCCTCCTCCGTCGCCTCCGTCTCTTCCTCCTGCGCCGATCCGCTGCGCAAAGTGCGCGAACGCGTGCGGCTCCACTAGCAGCATGCGGCCGAACGCCGCGCGCGAGAGCAGCCCGCTCGCCTCGTCCGGGCCGGCGTCCCGGAAGCAGCGCCGCAGGTCGCTGCGGAACGAATGGTTCGGGGCAACACGGGACGCGGTGTTCGCCCCAGCGCCAGCGGCCCCAAACGGCGCCAGGCGCGCCAGGTCCGCAACCGCGAGGCGCCCGTCGGCGTCGGCGTCCAGTGCCGCGAACACGCGGTCGACGAGCGCGTCCCAGAGCGCGGGCTCGCGCGCCTGCAGCTCGCCCCAGTCGAGCAGCGCGGCGCAGCACTCGTCGAGCGCGAGGAAGCCGTCGCCGTCCAGGTCGAGCCCGCGCAGGAAGCCCGCCGCCTCGCCGCGCGTGAGCCGGTAGCCGGCGCGCCGCACGCCCGCCGCGAACTCGCGTACGCCCACGCGCCGCGCGCCGCCGCGCGACAGCTCGGAGAAGAGCACGACAATGCGCTGCTTGTGCGCCGGCGGCAGCACGCGCGCGAGCTCGTAGAACGCGGCCTGCTGGAAGCGGTTGAGCGAGCGGTAGAACTGCAGCCGCTGCACCAGCGTGCCGTCCAGCAGCGACCGCGACAGCGATGGGGAGCGCGAAACGCGCATGGCCGCGAACCACGGGTGCTGCAGCGCCTGCTCTGCTGTCAGCCGCGTGCGCACGTCGCGATCTAGCAGCCCGCGCACGAGCTGCAGCGCCTCGGGCGACACGTCCTCGCGCCACGGCGCCGCGTCCCAGTCGATCGCCTCGAACCGGATGCGCTCGTCCAGCAGCGCGCTGCCTGTCTCCCCTTCGCCCTGCTCGAACGGGAAGCGACCCGAGAGCAGGCGGAAGAGGATCACGCCGCAGCTCCACACGTCGGATGGGAACCCGTACGCGCCAGCGAGCACCTCCGGCGCCGTGTACAGCGGCGTGCCGCGTACCTCGCGCAGCTCTTCGTGCTCGCCTAGGAAGGACGCGCCGCCAAAGTCCGTCAGCTTGAGCGGCGAGCTCTCTTGCGCGTCGGCGAACAGAAAGTTCTCGAGCTTGAGGTCGCCGTGCAGGATGCGCAGCAGGTGGCACTGCCACACGACGTGCAGGATGTCGGCCATGTACAGCGCCACGAGCGGCTCGGATGCCGGCGTGCGCTCGTGCAGCCGCTCAGATGCGTCGCCGCCTACGCAGTGCTCCATCACGAGGTACACGTGCTTGTCGTCCTCGTAAGCGCCGAAGAAGTGCACGACGTTGAGCGTCCCGCCGAGCAGCGCCATCATCCGGCCCTCCTGCTGCAGCGCGCGAAAGTCCTTGAGGTTCACCACGCGCTGCTTCGGCACGACCTTCACGCACAGGTCCAACTTGTCGTTGGATGACTCGGCATGCTCCTGCGCCGTGACTGTCGTCACGGCTGGCGCTGGCACCACGCGGTGTACGCGACCGAACGCACCTTCGCCGAGCAGCTCCGCCAGCGCATAGCGCTCGTGGAAGGTTCTCGGTAGCCCAAAGTCGATTTCATCCGCGCTCGTGAAGAACGTCGCGACCTCCAGCGCAGCGTTCTGCAGCGCCGGGAACGCGCTGAGCGCCGCCACGAGCCCCCGCCACTCTTTGCGCACGCCGCCGAAGCTCACAGCGACATCCACTGCCGCGTGCTGCAGGCGCGCGTCCGAGAAGAAGTGGCGAGCGAGCGACGGCGCACCGCTGGACGAGAGCCTGCTGCTGCTGTTGTTGGCAGCCGCTGTCGACGCCGCCGCCACCACGCGCCTCCGCATGCACGTTTCAAAGTTGAAAACCCAAGTGAATCTGTGGCGACCGTTTCATGTCTTGGTTTGCGTGTCAACCACGTTAAGGACCACTATTGAGGAGCATAGCTTACCTTGGACGACACAAGACAATACAATATATTGTTCTGTCTTCTATAATGTTAATGTAGCCAATTCAACACCTTGAAGCAATTCCTCCAGTCGTCGTCATGACAGTCTCCACTCTGCCGCCGCTTCTCTTGCTCTTTGCACTCGCTCTGAGTATCCACGTCGTCGACGCTGCAACCCTCACGACCTCC
>SMMQ01001952.1:0-12048 GCA_008271595.1 [Pythium] brassicae (nom. inval.) | reverse complement strand
CTGGCGCTACTGGTGCTGGTGCTGCTGGTGCTGCGCGCTGGTTTGCTCGAGAAAGAGTGTGAGCGCTCTCTGCGCGCTCCCCCCTCTGCTGCTGGCTGTGCGATTTTGCGCGTCTCGTCGTATTTACTGCCTGAGGTAAAAAGTATTTACAGCCCAGTTTGATATGCTCGGCCTGCTTTCCGTACTGGTCCGAAGGTCCGATAATTTATGGTATGGAAGTCGGTCTCTGGCATTGGTTGATGCTGGATGCAAGCAACCTGACTTGCTTTGGCGGCGCGTTACGTCTACCTACTTAACGTACAAAGAGAATGTTATGCGTGTGTATCTAAATCAAACAGGACCTCTAAGAAGACGTCGAAACAGTCTATCGTTAGTGACGCATCTCGACAACATCAATAATATCAGGCAGCTACAACTCGGTATGTTTTCACGACCATGGCAAACCGACGGACACAGATGGCTGCCTTGAGACTACCAAAGGTCTGTCTCCCAAGCAGCGAAATGGAAGATCGGATAGCAGTCGGGAGACATCACTTGCCGAAGGAGACGAAGTCGGATCAACCAGCCTCTCATGGACTCGCTAGAAGTAAGTGATTACCGTTCGCAGAGCTCCGAGTGTCGGTCTCACGATCTGCTTCAATGAAGAAGAATACAAACTCGTACTACGAAGCCACATACACACGCGTGCAAACGTCTGAGCGGCTCAGCAGCATGCGTATCACGCACGCCATAACCCCAACTCGACTCGACTCGTCCATGACAGTACTCAGTGCTCACACGTCGACCTTTTCAGGCTTCACGTCGTCGTCGTCATCGAGCTTCTGTCGTTTCGGCTGCTGCGACTGTTTGGTGCGGTGCTGTTGTTGCTGGTCATGATTTGTGCGCGCTGACTGTGAGCTGTGGTGTCGATTCTGCTGCGTCGCTTGGCGCTTCTTCGTCGTCTTTTGCTGCTGCTGCTTCGACAACGAGTGCGACGGTGGCATGAGGTGAAACTTGAGTTTCTGTCGCGCCATGCGTCCGTTCAACTCGCGGATCGCGCTTTCGTGCTCCTGCAGCTTTGCATGGAGCGACTCGAGGTCGTGAGACGCCGAGCAGGTTGCTGGCGGTGCGACTGGCAACTCGGTCGGCGTATTGGTCAATAATGAAGTCGATGCTGTCGCTGTGTCGCTCGGAGACTTGGCAGCAGCAGCAGCACTTGCATCAGCCGCTGCTTTTGAAGAGGCGAGAGCGGCAGCATCCTGCAGGCGCTTGATCTCTGCTCGAGCACGCGTGGTTTGCTTCTGCGCAGATATCGTCGCTGCCTTGTGCTTGTCGATCTCCGTCTCCTGCGCCGACGCTTTTGCCTTCGACGCCTCGAGGTCTTTGTGCAGCTGCTTGATCTCGGTCGTCTTGCGCCGGCATTTACGCCGCGCCGTCTGCAACTCGAGCTTCACTTTCTCCATGGTCTCCGTCACCTCAGCGACTCGGAGAGGGAACGCGTACAGACACCCCCCACACTGCGTCGCTCGCGGTCGAGTATCCGTCCGTACGCAGCAATCGCAACGCCAGCGCTCCGGCGTTGTCGTCGTGATAATCGTCATTGCTGATATCGCTCTGGCTGGGTTCAGCACTCTTATCGTCGTCGTCCTCGCTGGATTTGGTCGGCTCGAGCGTGACCTTGTACATGTCCCACTTGGTGCCTGCACCCGAGAACGAGTGCGCAAGGTTGATCTGCAGTAGCAGATACAATGCGCATGAGAAAGTTGGTGCGCGAGCCCAGGGGTACATAGCCATAGCACCAAAGCCAACGCTCGGTAAGAGAGTCGATGATGATCCGAGCAGCGTGTGCCAGTTCAGTCTGCGGCCCATTCGCAGTATACTGCGTAGATCTATAAGCAACATGCACCGTGAGCTCATCGAATGTCTGTGCTGTTGTCTCGACAACTTCGTCTTTGCCAAAGTCGCGAATGTTTGCGATCCAGCAGTCCCTGTAGTAAGTACGAAGATAGAGAGAGCAATACAGATGAGAAACTTTGGTGCTGCAGCAGCACCAGAAGCATTTGAACAAGTCTCTCAGCCAGACTCGTTTGAATACTGACACTCTCTCACCAGACATCCGCCTATGTCATGGATCCAAGCTCGCACATTGTACGTCTCCAGTCATACACTCGAGCACACTTCGGTCATACACTCAACCACAGTTCGAGCACAATCACACTGAACTCGCGGACAAGCTCACGCGTAACGAGCAACAAACTTAGCAACACTCTTGCTCAAGTCGCACCAGTGGACATTCGTCTTCTTGCTTGATAGTCGGATGCGGCCTGTGTCACCACCGTACTGCAGGTGATAGCGGAACGCCTCAGTCGGGAATGTGTCGAAGCGGGCGATCCCCTCCATCGGGTAACGGTACTGCTCGTCGTCTTCCCACGCCTCGGTCATCTTAAGAGCTTGCAACCGAGTGAGTCTGAGCTGATAGGAGTTTGTGCGAGGGGTGCGTTCGTGCTTGAACGCGAGAAAGATGAGAGAAGTGAGCGTAGCGCCGTTTCTCGTCGTCTTTCCTTCTCCAGCCCGCTGCCAGACAAGCAGACAGATAGTGACAGGAGATCCGATTCCGTCATGAGCCAGATGTAGCAAACGATCCGATCGATCGCCGCTGCTTGTGTTCATTGAGTTGCGTTCGGTAACAGTAACGACATAAGATCCAATACCGTCATGGCAGATGTAGCAGACGACTCGATGATCGTGGCGTGTTGCTTGTTGCAAGTGCGCATTGATACTATGTCTACATTCAACTTGAGTTCGTATGAGAACGATGCCGTCATATTGGTGTAAAACAATCAAATTCGCGTGAAAACCGTTGCTGTACGTTGATGTAAACTTTGGTTGAACGATTCCGACCAGTCCTTGGCAACTAGTTGCATGGCTCGCGGAGTTGTTGAATTGCGTACCCATCCATACACACATGTACCTGTGATATTGTAGCAGCTGCAGCGACGTAGATTGACCAATAGCAACATGCTTTCTCGCGCACTCGTCCCAAGTGCCACTTGCCAATCTGCACCAGAGCCGCCATGACGACCCAAGCCGACCCTGCGACCGATCTCCACAGGGACTTATCAAAGCCATTCGACCGATGCCTGGTGCTACTTTTCGGGAGTGGAAGTGAACGTACTGGTAGAACCTCCAGCAGACAGTCACTGTGCCAGAATCCAGATACTACCCGAAGGTACCGTGGGCGAAGACATCTGGTACGATCTTGGTTTACCGACCGACCGACAGCTCATACTGGCTTCGATGAGCACTTGCTGCGGACAGCTCACATTTCGTTTGATGTGTTTGCTTGGCTGATGCTGAACAATCAGGGAGTGCAAGATCGAGGGCATCTCAAAGTTCACGAAGTCAGGAGCCATTCTCCCACTTGCCGTGGCACTCGGGTTTATTGCGGTATGATTGCAACCATGACTCCATTTGAGGCGGTCAGAAGCAACTCATTGGAGAGGATTTTCGCTGTGCATGTTTTACTTGCAGGTCTCCCTGGAATTCGAAGGTGGCTATGGTGACGGCGAGGTGTTCTTCTCTGGAATGGATAGGGTGTCCGTCCGATTCAACAACGACGATCCGAACCCGTGCATGGAGGTGGCGTTCGACATGGTCATTGGCGACTTCTCGCTCAAGCAGCAGTTTGCGTTCCCGATGGCCCGCGTGAGAGCTCTCGATGTGGCGCAGATGCGGGTGAAGGAGTTGGAGGCCAGGAATGCGCAGCTGGAGAACGAGAACTCGGCGCTGAAGGCGGAGCTCTTGAAACGGAAAACGAAGAAGAGCTATGCGCTGGCGCCAAAAAGCACCACCGCGTGCACTGCGACGCGCTGAAGGAGGAAGTCGAGGTACTGATGAAGAAGAGCCAGGAGGCGGCAACAAAGATCGCCGAGTGTGTGTGCGTAGTAGGAGAGAATCGGTGAAGAGAACAGCGAGCGTTTTCATATTGGTTTGGCGAAGTCGGTTTACATTCGAGATGAAAGAGAGAAGGACTGTAGTACGAGAGAAAGTGTCGAAGCAGTAACGAGGACAGTTCCAATGACATGTGATGCCAGTCTACAGTGAGGCGAGGGATATTGGTTCAAGAGAGAGAAAGTTGGGAGAGTTGGTTGTGTCTTCGCCAGCTTCTTCGCGGCTTCAGGTCTTCTTTCGACGAAACAGGCTGGTTCATCTTGACGAAGTGACCGCTAGACGGAATCCGACATCGATCACCTTCTCGCGACAAGTTTGGCCAGTTGGAAAAAGTATCTCGATCGACCTGTCATTCCGTTTCTCTCCATCCTCTTGAGCAATCTAAGGCCATTGAGAAGCGAACACACAGAAAAGCATCAGTACCTGCGCCACTAGCGGTGAATCGAGGACGCGTAGTGCGAGCGTTAGCATGAGCTACAGCTACAGCAGCAAGAACAACAGTCGTCTCGGAAGCGACTTCACAGTCAGCGGATGTGACAGTTCATCATGGAGTGGCTACAGCAGTCGTCGGAGCAGTGCTGGCACCGACCACGGGTACGAGGGTACCGTTCGGTTTGGAGGCGCTGCGTTCCACTGCCAGGTGGACATCGCAGCATGTCCGGACGCATGGGGTCGGATCTGGCTCGAAGACCTTGGCTCGAATCGCGTGTGGTGCGTCGATTGCCTCGCATCCCGCTCACCATCATCTTTGCTAATGTTGTCACTCACTCACTTGCTCGCTGTCGCGCTTCTCGTTGGCTGCGCTGGTCAAGCAGGCAGTGTCCTGTGCTCGACATTACAGCATTTGCTTGCGAGCCGAACGGACTACAGCTCCCCACAGCGACCACGTTGCAGTACTTTGGGGTACGTGTGCGTGTACATGAGCACATTTGTACAGACAAAACACTGTTTAGTGTGGTCGTGTGTGTTTGTAGTACGAGCTTTTGAGTCCGAACCGTCGTGAATTGCTGTCTTGTACATGCGCTCACTCTTGTGTGTTGTGTTTGATTGTTACATCCGTGCACCAGTTCTTTCTTAGCTTGCTCGACCTAGACGATCTGAACAACAACAGATGCAAGCTGGAGTTGCACATGAAATCGACGAGCGCGGACGTTGAGTTGAGCGTGAAGCTACGTCTCCTGCTGGTGGCGCACAACTCTGATCGCGGCGACTGGACTTCGAAGTACCGATTTCCGATGCAGTTCGTGCGGGTGTGCCCGTTGGAGGCTCGGAGTCTTCGGTCGAGAGCAAGCGAGTCGAGTATCGGTGCTTCGACAATGCAGAGCAGTCAGGTGGCGTTGACGACATCAACGTGTTTCAGTCGAGATACCGAACATGGAGGAGGTTTCGAAGCAGAAGCAGACGATGACGCCCACGACGACATTGTCGCCGCGAACGACGATTTAGACGAGCTGCTGCGGCTGTGCAGGGAGCTAAAACGTCGGTCTCGGAAACTCCGTGCCGACTTGGATGCGAATGAGTGGTGAACGGACGAGTCCGCTCTGTAATGTAGATGAATGATATCGTTCTTACATCTGAAGAGAGTACACCGAGTTCCGAGAGTGCATCGGTGTTGTGATCATCAGGCCCAGTCAAAGAAGTGTCCGCTTTGTTCCTGACGTTCAAGAATACTATGGAGAGGACCTCCGTCCCTGGTGAAGAGTTCTTCGTCACCATCCTCCAGCATGAGCAGCCGAGTCCGTTGCCCGATTTACAGGCCCCTTCCTGCTCTTGGGGTCTCTATCAGCAGCAGGAGCGTCTTGACGCGATTGACTCGTGATGTCCATCGGAACCGAAGAAGTTTGAATTCGCATGCAATTGCAGTTCCGGTCGCGGATGAATCACTCCTACAATAATTGTCAGACAAAGTGATTTTGTAGCACAAAATCACGTGATTTCACCCTGTTCGCATTCTTGATCATCAGATCGCTCTTCCTCGGTTTTCCGACGACCATCGCGACTTGACTCCATCACTTCGCGAAGAGGTCAACGAGATCTCTTCGCAATCGCCACAGCTTCCGTCGGCTTGCACGAGATGGAGCGCCAGACGGCGCGCTTCCGCTCGTGGCGCGGAGTCGAATTCCGCTTCTCCGTCGCGCCTCCGTCCTCAAACGATTCCCCTCAGCATCAGGAGGACGAGGATGAGAGCCACGGAGAGCAGCAAAGCGGCGCAAACTACACGTCGAGTGCAAACGCAGCAGAGTGTAGCACAAACGCAGCAAAGTGTAGCACAAACGAAACGAACACGAGCATTGGCGGCGGATCTAGCTCGAGAACACGACTTCCAAGGACCAGTGGTGCGTGATGTGAGCGAGCACTCGAGGTGGTGTCGTGGTGCGAATGGGAACGAGAAGGACGTAACGCAGTGGCTGAAGTCCTCTTCTCTGTGAAGCAGAAGACTTACTCACGGACCTCATGCACTCTTCTTCAGTAAGGGTACCTTTCACCACTAATCAACCACGTACCGCTGTGTGCTGCTGTTGCTGCTGTCACGGCTGCCTGCTTGATCTGATCGCGAGCAGGGAATGCAAAGTGCGAGACGTCGCGGATGCGGCGCTCAACGGCACGATCATGCCGCTCGAGACGCTGTTATAGCTCGTGGAGGTTTGTAGACATAGTGCGTGTTAGGGTGTGTTTGAGTGTCCGAAGTCTCGCCTTCGATGCTTGTCGAATGCGAGCTCGAACTCGAAGACAGCGTGATCCTGACCACAGGAGTGCTACGGTTGGGTGTCGATCGACATCGCAAACTCGGCGACATACGAACACGCCGTGCTCTTCAGTGGCGGCATCGGTGTGACCCCGATGCAGTCGATCGCGAACCAGCTCTACTTTGAGTACCACCACGTGGGGCGTCATGCGCTCAAGCACGTGCGCTTCGTCTGGTCCGTGCGCGACCGCGCCATGCTCGAGGCGCTGTTGAACCGCGACT
This sequence comes from [Pythium] brassicae (nom. inval.), assembly GCA_008271595.1. Classification (NCBI taxonomy): domain Eukaryota; phylum Oomycota; class Peronosporomycetes; order Pythiales; family Pythiaceae; genus Globisporangium; species [Pythium] brassicae (nom. inval.). Next base: position 5,150 of record SMMQ01001952.1, on the reverse strand, counting down.
TTGTCGAGAGCAAGCGGACGCAGTATCCTGAGGCGCGGTCTCCGTATCTGCCGGACGCGCTGCTCACGACGTCGGGCAACAACGCTGCACGCGACGTGTTCGTGAGCGAGATCTTCCTCACGAGAGGCAAACCGGACGCAGTGGACCAGCAGTTCCAGCACTGCATTCGCTACAACAGGCGACCTGATGTCCGAGAGACGCTAAAGAATGTCGGCGAGGAAGCGAAGCGGGCGGGCAAAGCGCGCGTCGCAGTGCTCGTGTGCGGCCCAGCAGCGATGGTGAAGCAAGTGGTCACTGAGGCGATCGCGCTCTCGCGCGAGCTGAACGTGAGCTTCGACGTGCGCACAAGAGATGTTCGAGTTCTAGGACTAGCCACCGAAGCATCAGTTGTCAACATTGAACACTGCCGTTCCATTGAACAAACGATATCGAGACCCTGCGCACGGGTCCCACGAATGCGTGACAACGCGTCGATCTGGAGTCACTTCAGTATCGACGATAGCCTCCGGGGTGCGACTCCAGAACCGCGACGCGCTGGGACATCTGTACAAGTTCGTCGCGCAGATCCTCCAGCTGCGAGCGCAGTTTGTCGATGCCCTTCAACTCGAGCGCCTTCATCGGGAACTTGTACGTCGGCTTCCACGAAAAGCCAGAGATCTCGAAATTGAAGGTGACATGGAGGACCAAGTTGTCCGACTTCTCGCTGGACTCGCACAAGGACTCGTCGAAGGTCGTCGCGCTGTCTGTCATTTCCGCTGACGCCTTCAGACACGACTGAGCACACTCACAGCCAAGAGCGGCACCTTTGTTAGCTCGTCGCTGCTCCACCCGCGCATCGACTACTCTCATCTGAACAGCTTACCGCGACGTAGCGCAGAACAGTTTCGTGTGGGATCACGATGCCTTCAGGAGCAAAATCCGAGATCGTGTTCACCTCGCACAGCCTGCTCATGTCACGACAGAGTTCGCTGTGCAGTCAACACGCAGCAATGCCGGCATCATGCGAAACAGACAGCGGTGTCCTCCTCACCATTGCTTCTTCGAGGTTTTGTTCTCAAGCCAGATCTTCCCTGGGGCGCTGTGGTCCACTCGGAAGCGGAACGTTTCACCCGGCATGGTCTTAAACGATGCTGGCTCCTCCGTGACGTTGTCCATGTTGACCCGGGTCGGCGCTAGGCTGGTGAGTGTGACCTGCGGCACTTGGCGTCTTCGAAAGTGAAAGCTTGATGCTCGATGCTCGATGCCGAAAGCGGGTCTGGTAAATCTGGGATGAGAGATGGTTGGGGACTCCGCCAACTGTGATATCCAGGCCTGGCGTGAGCAGACTCGACTCGTCGATGTCACCGTTGAAGCATGTTGCTGCTTCACTCTCGCATTTCGCGATTCGATAGGAAGTGATAAAGCGGCTGAAGGCGGACTCGACCGTACGAAGTCGCTCTTGGAGCGAGTCCGTATCAGCGCCTGCGAGCGTATGCAAAGGAGACACGCAGTTTCCGTCCGCACCAGACGAAGTGTTCCACTACAGCATTCGGCAGTCAAGTTATCGATGCGGCATTATCACTCTCGAGAGCAAGCGAACGAAGCTTCGATGGTACGTTAGAGGCGTAGTGTGACGTGCGTGCTCATCACGACGGTGCTGATCAACGTCGTACGCGAACCCGCAGGGAGTGCAAAGTGAGCGGTATTGGCCAGTGCGCGCCGCCGGACGTCGCGATACCACTCGAGGCCGTGTTCAGCGGCGTGGCGATGGGTATGCGAGCGCGTCTTGCGGTGGCAGATGAGAGGCTGACGACTTTGCTTGGTGTGCTCCGCGCAGACGGCGGAGCTGAAGGCGCCAAGCTCTAAAGCGGCAGACGACAAGGACAGCGCGGACATACAAATGAAGCGCAAGGGCCTCGTGCTGGTGGTGCCGCTCCGGTTCTCTATGGGTGGCGCCGCTTGGACCCCAAGGTACTGGTTCGTGATGGTTCAGGTCGAGCGGAACCAGTTGGAGCTGTTGCAAGCCGAGGTGCGAGACCTCGGGCAGAGGTGTGAGACCTGCGAGCAGATCATGAACGCGTCAAGGCAAAGGTGCAAGCGCAGAAGATCGAGCTGCGCCGGCTGAAGGAGCAGGACTGAGTCCACGCGCGTGAGTCACAGTAGCAACGGCTGCCACCGCCGTAGGACGCAGTGTCGCTGTTGATTGAGAAGAAAATGTGTTCATTGCGCGCTTGGTGATCATCTGCACTTGTGTAAAGCTATTGCTGTCGCATGCTCGTCTGAACGACAGCAAGGGGGAGCGAACTCGCACTGCAAGCCGGTTGACGAAAAAACAATCGGCATCTCTCGCTCCTCACTCGTCGTCGCACTCGTCGTAGTCTTCGCTCTCACTGTCGTTGTCCAAGTCTCGGAAGACAGAGCGCATACTTGCGGTCGGCGGGGTGGCGCGAAGCCGAATCCGCCGGAGCGGGAACGTGTACGTGGCGCTCCACCGCACGCCTTGTACCACCACTTGGACAGGTGCGATCAGGTACTTGTCGCCAAAGACGTTGCGCAGCGCAAGCTTCTGTTCGCCTCCTCGGCAGCGCGACGAGAATCGCGACGACGCTCCCAACCAGCTCTACGACAGAGAGGGAGGGAGAGCGCAACAGCGTCAGGTGGCCGCCACGGGCTCCGCTCACTCCGATCTCCCAACACCGCAACTCTACCAGGCGAGCGCACCGCCAGGATCCGCAGCACAGTCTCGACAGGCAGAGCGAAGCCGTAGCGGGTGAACCTGGTGTAGTCCTTCACCACACACTCCCTACCACGCCACCGCAAGGTCAGCGCCGCCCTCACACCAGACAAGACATACACAGTCCGCAACCGCAGTCGCCAGCGCGCTCACCATTGCTCGTGGGTCGTGCAGTCCTGCAGCCAGACGAGTCCGAAGAGCTCGTCGGTCGGCAGTTCGACGCGGTAGCTGAACGGGAGTCCGCGGAGCACTGCGAGCCCGAACGCGCGCGAGTCCCCCTGCACCATCTCGGATCCAGTGGGTGTCGCTCGACCTGAAGACTGAAGAAAAGTTCTGCAACATGGTGACAGCCTGACGATACACAAGCGCACCAAACCGCCGCATCCCAGCTACCCAACTGTCTCTGCGTGAAGGGCAGTGGAACTCGATACTGGTACGAACACATACATTCGGTGGCTCTATGAAATCTTCCGGTGGGTGGCGTGGCGTGCGTGCAGAAGCGCACGCAACGCGCGGGTTGGTCGGGTCACCCGAATACGTCCTGGAGCTTGCCCAGCGCGGCGAGCACGAGCCAGAGCACCCCGACGATCACGGACAGCATGGACGAGAAGATCGATATCCGGAACGCCATCATCTCGGAGCGCTCGCCGAGCCGCCCGGTGGCCTCGCCGTAGACGGCGGCGAAGACGCCCATCGTTGCGATCGACGTCACGCAGAACGAGCCGAGGTAGATGACGGACTTGAGTGTGTCGTGGAGTCCCACGGCCGGTAGCACGCCGAGGATGCCGCCGGGCCCGGCGATGCCGTGCACGATGCCCACGATCAGCGCTGTGCACTGCCCGAACGCAACAGACACAGACACACACCATCATCACCAGTTAGTCAGCGAGCCCACCAGACGGGAGGGGCAACCGCGACGCTGGCACGACAGGCGCCGCACCTTCTGGGTCTGTGCGTTTCTAAAGTCAACGCGCGGGCACCGGGCGCCGCAGAACTTGGGCGTCGAGTAGTCCTTCCCGTCCTCACCACCCTTGCGGTCGCTCCCATCGACCGCCAGGCTGTCGACGCTCCTGCTCGACAGCAGCTGCTGCTGCGCGACGACGCTCTCGGACGGGCTGTTGTCGAACACGAGCACGTCGAGGCGCTCGGTCTTGTCGCTGCTGTTCTCGCTGTCGACCGTCGCGGTCTCTGTCTCTGTGTCGCCGCCGTCGTCGTCGTCGTCGCCGTCGACGCCGTCGACGCCGTCGCCGTCACTTCTCGCTGGCTTCTTGCCCTTCTTGATGTCGTGCAGTCGGTGGCGGCGCGCGGCGGGCGAGAGCATCGGGGCCTTGATCGCCTGCCCGGGCGACAGCTCGTCGCCGTCGCTCAGGCTGTGCGCGTCACCAGCTTCGAGATCGTCGTCGTCGTCGTTGTCCTCGTCGCGTCGCTTGTGGCGCGCGTCGCTATCCCCTTCGCTCGGCTCGTCCCTCTCCCCCCCTTCCTGCGTCTTGCGCTCTTCGCGGCGGCGCCGGCGGCTCTCGCGGCTCTTTTTGAGCCCCTCGTGCACGCCGTAGAGCCCGAGCGCGACCATGAAGAGCCCCACGATCACGTCCGTGACGATGTTGAGCGCCGAGAAGTCGAGCTCGCCGTCCAGTGAGATGAACACTGCGGCCATGATCACGAGCCCGATGCTGTGGCCGCAGCCCCAGCGCACACCGAGCGCGAACGAGCGCCAAGACGAGCCGGCGGAGAGCGTCGCGAGCGCGCTCAGGTGGTCCGGGCCCGTGAGCACGTGCACGAGCCCGAAGAGGAGGCCGGTGAGCGCCAGCTTGAGCGGCGACGCCTGCGCGAGCGCGGACGCCTCGCCCGGCTCCAAGTCCATCGCTGCCGCCGCCGTCATGACGGATCGGGATCGGGTCTGACGAGCGGAGGTGACAAGCACGCGAGCTGCAAGGTGTGAATTGCGAATGCGCGGAATGGGATACCGGTTCCGACTCGATGGGACGATGGGAAAACCCGTAAATTATCGGGGCCGTAATCCTTTTTTCGGACCAACAGTTGGCTTCTTTCGGATAAAACGGGATAATGTACAAAATATTCGACACGTTTCAGCTATTTTCAGTAAAGGATTATAATTTCGTCAGCTCATACTTTAGACTATGAACTTCGATGAGTTCTATTTTCTTTTTTAAAAATAATACAAGAAGTCGAACATTCACTCTTCGGTCATTGCGATGGAAACTCCGATAAACGAAAAGGATTACGGTTCAGAGGTTAGTTATTGACATCTAAAATGGCAGGGTATATATTTATTATGGTGAGATATCATTTGCATATAGTACTTATTTTTACCATACAGCCAGTCTTTAGTAGTGCTGTCAACGTTGAGAGCCCAACGTTGCCAACTGCTTCCAAACATAAACGTTGATGTTGAGTGTTGGATAGAATCAACTGTGTG
>SMMQ01001948.1:11185-22146 GCA_008271595.1 [Pythium] brassicae (nom. inval.) | reverse complement strand
CGACCGCAGAGCGAAGAGCAGGATGCTCATCGAGCAACCAGTTCTTCACTTGCCTGAAGTACTGCATGACAGTGTGGCGACCAAGCGGCTTGCCATGCCGCTCATCTTTGAAAGCCAAGTGCATTCCAAACTTATAAATCAAAGCGACTAAGCTCTTCACGGCATTCTCACGCTGCATGCATTCATTCACATACTCAATGCTCACTCCTTCGTCATGTAGGAACGCCATGAACGATCGAACGGAGTTCCCTTTCGCCCGCATGGTGTTTGAAGGCGCGAGGTGGTCGATGCTCATTGTCGTCGTTCGGAGCGTGTCGGAGAGGAGGCAAATATGCGAATGATGTGCTGTTGTGCTGGACTTTGTATGCGCGAGCGCATATCTCGTGATTCGCTCCGAGGTGATGCGTCGGAGAGGAGAGATCTCCTCCTCAGCGGCGTCACACAGCCACATTGTTCGTTCGGATTGGACAAAAGTACGCAAACGCGCGCGAAAACATCAGAACTGCGATTTGATTGGCCAAAAAGGTACATACAAAAGCTAAATGTCGTCGGAGAGTTGATGATATTCAACCTTATCTCCCACGCGAGCGCGTTCGCCACGACCTTCACGGTGTTGTGACGCTACGAGCGTACCCGAAGACCGACGCGCGCGACGGACGCGTGGACTCCGAGACTGAGATCGTGGCCATTCATGCGTACAACATGCAGCTGCACCACTCGGAGTTCCTGTCGTGCCCGCAAGAAGTGGTCGACGAGATCCTCCACAACACGCGGGCTATGACGAAGGAGCTCCTGGACGCAACAGTCAAGACCGTCAGATCTGGTGCAGCGAGAGTGAGGGGCTAAGCTTGAGCTTCACGACACAGTCGCTTTCGAGGCTGCCAACACGAGCTGCTGTTCGTTTCGTTCTCACTACTTGCAGACTCGGAGATCGAGAGAACAGCCCCGCCATCGGCGTCGGTGCTGGTGTTCCAGCACGAGCACTGCCGCGTGGTGAATGTCTCGGATCAGCTCCCTCGGACGCGACAAGCTGACTACAGTACCGTAAAACATCGCTTGTAAAGGCCACCACTTATAACGGACGAGCTGAATCAGCCAATCAAATCTCCAGAATTGACAAGAATAGAAAACACTGCTTATAAAAGCCGAAGATGTCGTTGTGTCAAAAAAATGGACCTTGCGGGACCTCGCACTCTCGGTCAATACAAAAACACAATTGAATGCCTTTACAAGCATTGGAAGGGAGATACACATAGAAATCGGTAAAGTTCATTGATATCGAAGTGCGAGCACTTCACAACAAGCTCGGTGCTGTAGCGCATCTCCGAGCCAACAGAGGCAATGGTGTCACTGCTCGATGGACTCAATAAAAAGCTGGTCAACTTGGAATGACAAGGAAGTTACGAATGAAAATATATTGTTTCTGTATGGCAAAAGGGGTCTGTAAATGTGCCAATTTTTTGTAGTGTCGGTTTGGCTTGCTTCTCACTGACGAAACAGTGATCGACACACTGCCTTGATCTCACAGGTTGATTGGTGGACCGCATACAAAATTCGCACATGTAAACACGCTAGCATAATAAAACCGGGTGCCTGCATATCATTTTGGTTCACGGGTCTGCATCAAAATTAAACGAAACTGATTCTCAAGCTTTGATTTTGCATTTTTTGTTCGCAGGTCAGTCGTCTCTTTGCACGTTTATCACGCTCCGTTATAAGCGGTGTTTTACGGTACAGTACCTGGTACTTGTCGGAGCTGTTCTGATGTTTGGGAAGTTCCTATAAATGTTTCGTAGACGTGATCTGTGCGACATGTCAGATTACTCTTTCTCATCTCCGCCAATCGTAAACCTTCCTGTTGTCTTCACCTTCCTGTATCACTTCTTCACCAGTTCGCTGACGATGGCCGCCGACGCGCTCGACAAGAGCCCGCCGCCCCACGGCCACGGCGCGCCGGACAAGAACCCGCCACCCGACGATGCAGCACTCCTCGCATCTATGTCTAAGGAGGAGCGCCGCAAAGCGCGCAAGGCAGCGAACCAACCCGCGGTGCGTGCTCAGGGTCTCCGGGCTTCTTTCTAATGGCACTCGACGCGCTGATGCACTGCTCCCGTCCGCGCGTGGTCGTCTGCTTCTCCAACAGCACGAGATCCGCTTCCTGCGCAGCGAAGCGAAGCGGCTCGAGTTTCGGATGCAGCAGGTCGCCGCCAAGTGGCTCGAGGCGCTTCCGAACGCGGAGATCCGGCTCGCGGCTTGCGAGCTGGCAGCAGAGCGCGTGGTGACGCGGAGAATCGAGACCCAGAACGAGGAGCTGCGCAGCCACCTCTCAGTGCTGCAGATGCAGTACGCGATGCTCCAGCAAGCGCTCGCAGACGCGCCGCTCGACAAGCTCGCGCGCTCGTGCGGCGCCATGTTCGACCGTTTGCACGCGTTCGCGCACCTCGGCACCGACCTAAGCGAGCGCGTGCAGCAGCTTCAGGCGCGCTGCGACCTGTCGATCCGCCTCGCGCCGACGCTCGTGGACCAGTTTGCACACCCGTCGGCGCCGGAGCTTCAGGCGCTGCCGCCGCTCGCTCCGTTCTCGCGCACGAGTACGGCCGGGATCGACGGCGACACGCTCGTGGCGAACGTCTTCATGTGCAAGATCCCGGTGCACGAGGCGGACGCCGGGGGTCTGCGGCGCATGTTTGACGCGGCGCTGGTCGCGTCCGAGCGCATCTACGACGCGAACGTGATCCAGTCGCGCATCGGCATGGTCGTCGAGCCGGCGCTCGTCCACCAGCTCGGTGTCGGCCGGCACTACTCGAGTTTGACGCGCCACGACGGACCCCTCGGCGGTTCCGTCTCCACCGTCTCGTTCGCCGCCGAGTTCGTGAGCGACGAGCTCGCGGTTGTCGCGGTCGATTACGTCGACAGAGACGACGTGATTACGGAGACGCAGAGGCAGAGGCAGAAGCAGCGCGGCGTGGACGTGGTCGCCCCCAGAGCCGACGTCTCGAGAGTGTGCGTTGCAGCGCCAGCAGGTCGCTTGTTGTGGTTGTCGTTGTTGTTGTGGGACGTGAAGCTCACGCGTGCGTGTGTGTGTTGTGTGGTGCGCAGCCTCGTGCTGACAAAGCTGGTGGACGCCGCCCAGAGCCAGCAGCAGTTCGTGCTCCTGCGGCGCCTGCTCGTGGTCCGCTACACGCTGCCGCCCCACTCGCCGCTGGTCGTGGACGAGATCCGACTCGCGGCGCCGCTCGTGAACGGGGACCTGCTCCTGGAGCTGCTCAGCGAGACCGTGCGGCGGGCGGTGGGCTCGCAAGCCACAGCAGCAGCCACAGAAGCCACCCACACCAGCGCCTCCAAGCTCAGCGCGTCTTCACGAGTAGTACAGTAGATAGGTCGTTCGATCTTGTTAGCGCCCACACTCACCCACTCACTCAACACCTGCCACTCGTCCACTCACTCCCCCACACGCGCAGTCTATCGGCCGACTCGACTCGCCTGCTCGCTCTATGCCCTACGCCCTACGCCGTCACGCCCTGCCGGCGCTGCTGCTCGAGCTCCTGGCACACGACCTTGAGCAGCAGGTCGCCGTTCGTCCACTGCCGCGTCGTCTTGACGTCGTGGTGCACGAGCCGCGCGCTCGGCGGCAGGTCGTAGCGCGTGACGAGCACGCGGCGCAGCAGTACGTGCGGCTCGCCGCTGTGCGCGTCGACCGCGGGCGAGAGCACGAGCGAGAGGCATGTGTGGCGCATCGTCGCGCCGTCGGCGTCAACGTCGCCGTCGCCGGCGCGCCGCACAGGGAAGCGCGGGTCGTCGTCCACAAAGTCGACCGCGAACACCGCGTGGCGCTCGTCCACGCGCGCCGCGAACGTCGTGTTGGACGTCGCGCGGAAGTCCGGGCCGTTTGCGTACCGGAGCTGTGCGTAGCGGCTCGAGGCCGAGAGCTGCTCGAGCACGCCAAAGTCCGCGACAACCCCAGCGTGGGCCCGCACCTCGCGCTGCAGCGCCGCAAAGTAGCCCTCGACCGCGGCCGCGACCGCGCGCAGCGACGCGTGCGGCACGCGGCACACGAGCAGCGTTGACGCGTACGTGAACGCGCCGTCGCTCATGACACTCGAGTGCGAGAACGGCGCCGCGACCGTCGCGCGGGCCTCGTACGCGCACAGGAACCGGTCCGCGACCGCCGGCGCCATACGCGTGCTCCGGTCGCAGAGGCCGCTGAGCAGCTCGCGCCGCTGCCGGTCGCTCAGCGACGCGTCCGCGAGCGACAGCGGCGTGTGCAGCGCGTCGAACACCTCTTTGCTGCGCGACATCGCGAGGAACGGCGACTGCAGTACGAGGCTCTGCAGCGACGCCAGGTACAGCTGCTGCTGCAGCAGCTGCTCCTTCAGCTGCCGGTTCAGCGCCTCGGCCTGCGACGTGACCCACTTGGCCTTGGCGGCCTCGCACGCGCGCAGCAGCACGCCCTGCGCTGGCAGCGCGTCCCGCCAGTGGGACCGCAGCTTCTCGAGCTGGAACTGCATCTGCGCCGCGTCGTGGCGCAGCGCTCGGAGCTCGTGCTGCACGGCAAGCCACACCACACAGAAGAAGACGAGTTAGGAGCGCTCTCGCAGCCTCACACACTCTCTCGCATACACACTAGCGCACCGTGGCGTTCAGCGCGGGCGGACGCGCCGCCTTGTACGAGCCAGAGATGAAGATGTCATCCGAGTCGGCGGCGCTGAACCGCCGCTCTCGCTTCGTGGGGCTGTGGTCGCTCTTGGCGCTGAGGTCGTCGTACTCTGCGACAGCGCCGGCTGCCGCTGCGGCAGGCGGCGCCGACGGATGGACGCTGGCGATCGTGAGGCTCTCGACGCGCAGCCGCTTCATGCCGCTCAGAGTGGTGGCAGGCGACGACCTCGGAGACGATGTGGCTGATCGCACGCCCGAAGACGCGGGCGACGGCGGTGTTCTGTCAACTGCCGCGTGCTTGAGCGACGGGAGCCGCATGGGGAGCGTCGGCAGGTTTGGCGTGAGCGGAGGCAGTTGCACGCCGTACATCGGGTGCTGCTGCCGTGCATTATGTTGATGTCGCTGCTGGAGCTCGAGACTCTGCTCGGCGCTCATGCTCATCATCGACGGCTGGGTTGTGTGTGTGCGCGCGGCTTGCGGTGTGTGAGTTCCTGTCTCGTTCAATGAAGGGGGAGGGGGGTGGTCTGCGCGGGACAGGACGGCGGCAAAGCAACGGGATTAGAAACAAGCCGGCGAGCGGCGTCTGTCCTCTGAGCGCGCGCTTCGAAGGCGCGAACGCACCACCGCGCTGGAGTCGGAGAATCGCAAAGTGGTGTCCACCGTCGTTGTCGCAAAGTCGCCGCCAAATGCGAATGCGAATGCGTTTGCTCCCCCACCGGGTAATCACAGCGGTCTCGCGCAAAGCGCCCTGCCTATGTGCGCGCGCGTGTGATTATGGCCAGCGGTGTGACTCGCAGAGCGTTATTGTTTGCTTCCGATCCCGAAAGCTTGCCGGTGTGCTGCGCTGCGCGTCCCCGCGGCGGCGCTCACTGGCGCCAAACGTCCTTCGAGCCCCATGTCTGAACGCCCAGCGAGAGACTGAGAGCACGAACAAGAAGAGCCCTCCGCCGAATGCCGATTCAACTTCTGCGCCTGCTTTTTTCAGCGAACGCTGTTCATGAAGTGAAGTGCGGGCGACAAATCCAGACAGGAGGTTGACGACAAGACAAGACATGCCACGCTGCAAACTGGTCGTCAGCACTCGAAATCGAAAAGAGTTCAACTTGGGTTCTCAAGCTGATTGTCCCCATCACATCAGGACCTAATCTAATCCAATAGGTAATTCACCCATTCGGGCACTAATAAGGAACCAGTCGCAAAAGACGACCATGGCTGAACGAAAATTCGTGCTCGTGTCGTGCTTGCACGCGATGGACTGGATGTTTGGCACTGTTTTGAGCATTCTCTCATTCAACTACAGAGCTCCCCGGAGATCAAGCAAGGCGTTGGGCTAACTTTCGCTCTCTCCTCTGATAGCCATGCCTGGTTCGACCTGTTCAGTACTTACAGTATGCATACAATACACATTGTGCTATGGTGTATTTTCTGAAACTAGTGCATGACCTGTACTAAAAATACGGAATTATCCTCTTTATTCAATAAATACTTGTACAACAGAGTGCTGTACAGTAGCGAGGGCGATAGCGGAAGATCTGGAAAATAGTGATTTTGGAAGGTATTGGTTGAAAGAGGAAAAAATATGAATATGCTTGGCTTCACCGCGCCAATTTTTTTAATTGTCATCGATTGTAAAGGGGTATTCATTGATACTTGTCGCGCTAACGCGTTTAGCTCTGTAACATATTGTTGAATCTACAGATTTTACCGGTACAGTACAGTGTTCTCCAGGTTCTCCAAACGACCACCAGTGCCAGTATCACGCTTGCGTGAAGGATTGCCCGTCGGTAATCAGGGTTGTGCGCATGCAAGAGCAAGGGAGGCTCGAATTCGTGTCCACGACAAGTGGACACGAGGCGTCTTTGGATGAGTACAGCAGATGAGCACGTGGTCAAAAAAACCGAAAGCGCCTCCTCTCCGATCGCTCACTTGGACCGGGTTTCAACTTGCCCAGCATTCGATGCTTACACGGTGCAGCAAGGGTTTGTTGGCTTTGTAGCATGTTGAGCCTCCAGTGTATGCGTACGCACGTAGAAAAAGGAGATCACGTGTCGTGTACATAGTGTTAGTTGTCTGTACCTGTAACAGATTCGATTCCTGTTGAAGATTGAGGTCCAAGACACGATTCAGGATCATGCAGGTGTAAATCAAGCGCTAAAACTCCCATTCGACTAATAATATGCTTTTTGTATTACTAAATACAATTGGCTGACCTTGTGTATCAAAGACCCGCCGACCAGCGCGAATAGCGGCGCCGCCGCCGCTCCCGCCGCCACCAAGCGCCACCGAGCGCCACCGAGCGCCACACCACAGACGTTGGGGGCGCCGAAGACCAGTTGGCGCGGGCGCTCTTGCTGCTCGCTCACAGCGCAGCGGCAGCCCCAGTGGAACGCGGCAATCAGCAGCGCGTCGCTCTGATCTCGGGAGCGCGACTGCACATGAGCTGGACCACCGAGCGTCGCTCTGCGTTGCATGTGGGTTGGGAATGCGCGCGTGACTGACTAACGAGAGGCGATGGCCGTCAGGAAGAGACAGACGCGCTACTCTCCAAGCTGCAAGAGCTGGAGGCCTGCATGGCGTTCTACCACGAGCGCAAGGGGCTCGCGGAGTAGTGGAAGCACATTCGAACGCAGCCAGCGGCTCACGCTTGCGTGAGCTAACAGCATGGCGGGTCGGTCCGCGGTGCATTACGTGTGCGGCAGCAGCAACCCCGTTGGTGTATCAAGTGATGAGTGCGTGAGCGCAGCTGAGCGGCGACCGCCTGTCTCTCCGTCTCAGCAGGATCATTCAGACGCTTCGGTCGCGTCGGGCATCTCGCTCGAAGTGGCCGCAGCGAAGCACCGTGCGACGCTATTTCACGCGCTCAAACCCAAGAAGCTGCTGGATGCCGCGCGTTTTCTCCACGAGCGCGTCGGCAGCCTCGACCAAGGGGACATCACGGAACTCGCGATGGTGACGTCGCTCCAATCCAACGCGCCGCCAGCGCCGCGCCTCTCGCACTCTGTGGCCCCTGAAGCAGTCAAGGAGGGCGAGCTGTTGGTGGCGCTGCACCGCTGGTCGCTGCTCACGCTACTTCGCTTGAACCTGCGCGTCCTCGGAGGCGTCCTGACGCGCAGGAAGAGCGGCATCTTGACCGTGCGCCAGGCGGTCAACGCCTCAGCTGCCAGTGCGCTCGCCCACCAAGTGCGGCAGTCGCCCGCAAGGAATGACCGCCGTGGGGGCACAGAGAGTCCGTATCTTACATTCGCGCGCTTGCCACACGCGCTGTCCGGGCCGCTTATCTCGCGACCGTCCTACCTGCCTATCACTACGCTACACGTCCCTCCAGTTCACGGCGGACGCTCGGGAGGCTGACTTGACTATACGACAGCAGCCGCACCTTTTGGGTGCTCGCTGCTGCTGCTGCTACTGGACGGCAACGACTCCGTAGACTCCCGCACAGCCTGTACGAGCGCGGTCCCGATGTGGTTGATGCGCGCCTTGAGCTCCTGCATCTTTTCGTTGGGGACGCTCAGCACGCTGTTGTGCCGGATGCGGAGCATTAACCACTTGGTGATCACCACCACGGAGCCGTGGTCCTGGGCGTTGCCTGTCGCACCACCGCTCTTTGGTGGTTTGCAGGCGACAGAGCGCAGCGAGATTACGCCCGTGACGTCGTGTCGAATGCACTGGGCTGACCGGTACGGAAACAGCTCGTCGTCGTCGACGTAATCAACCACGACCACGCCGACCTCCTTGCCGACGCCGCCACTAACGCCCGTGTCGGACGCGGCGACGCGGTCCCGGGACCACTGGCCCTTCCGGCGCTCGTCGTCGACGAACTCGGAGAAGACGACGTAGTTCGTCTCAGTGAGCACGTCGCGGACGCTCGAGTGCACGATCCGCCGGTGCAGGATCGTCTTGTCCCAGTTGTCGTCGCTCTCGCACGTGAGCACGACGCCGACAGCTTCACTAGCGCTGCGCTCGATGTTCTGCAGGCGGCACTGGAGCGCGTCGTACACTTGCCGGACGCCCTCGGCGCCGCTGATCGGCACGCTCTCGAACGCGATGCAGCAGTAGTCCCCGTTCTCGGCCACGAAGCTCATCTCTTCGTGCCGCTCGCGGCTCAGGTCCAGGAACTGCGTGCGCTTCTCGAGCAGCCGCCGCGCGTCGTGGAGCTTCTGCGTCTTGAGCGCCATGAGCGTCTCCCGCCGGCTCGGCCAGTCCCGCCCGAGCCGGATCGGCGTGTCGATCGGGCACCGCTCGCCGCTCGCCATGAGCTCCGAGACGACGGACTGCGCGCTCAGCACCGAGAGCTGCTGGTTGCGCACGCTCTCGCGCAGCATGTCGTTCATAATCTTCTTCTGCTGCAGCTGGAACTCCCGACTCTGCCAGTCCACGACGCCGCTGCGCTCGCGCAGGAAGTCCACCTGGCCCTGCAGCTGCTGCACCTGGAGCTGGAGCAGATCTTTCTCCTCTTTCCGCACGAGGTACGTGGGCTTCCGGTGCTTCGTCTTCTTGTGCGCGTGCGCCTTGGGCGTCCACGCGCCCGGCGACGCTCTGCCCTCTTTCTCCTCCTCCTCCTCCTCCTCCTCCGCCTCGTCGCTGGACGAGAGACTCCGCTTGTGTCCCGCTGTTGGCTGCGCGCGCTGCAAGAGCACCATCATCGAGCGCGCCACATTGCTCGCGGGCGTCGCGGCGCCCTGCTCCGCCTCGTTCTGCTCCCCTGACTCCGTGGGCGACTGCATGAGGCGGCGGCCGAGCGTGCACGAGACTGCCGGGAGCACGATGCGCGGCAGCAGCAGCGGCATGTGGTTGGGCCCGCCCGGAGTCGCTGTCGGGAACGAGAACTGTCTCGCGACGGCCGCGTCTGCGCAGTGCGCGCCTGCATAGTGGTGGCGGGGCGGAGCTGCAAGAGCTGGTGCGGCGAGTGGCGAGTACATCGCGAAAGCTGGAATGGTGCTCGCATTGGCAGCGCGTTCGTGATTCCGCCGGTGCTCGGATTGCGCCACTGCGGTGGCTGTGGCGGTTGGCATCGAGGGCGATAACGACATGGGCATCATGCGATATGGGTCTTTGTGCTCTGTGAGCTCTTCGCTTGCGGCGGAGCTTGAGCGAGTGAGTGAGTGGGGGGCGGGGCGGAGTGCGGCACGACGCTCCGGATGGTGGTAGACACGGGAATGGCGTAAGCGTAAGCTGCGGCGTAAGCAGAGTTTTTTATTTGTCGCACAAAAAATGACACCGGGACAAAAGCCTATCGTGGAGCATCCACTGGCAAACAGCATATGCGGACAGGCAAAATGGAAAGGACGCGTTTGCATAATGTACAACAGCTTTTTGTATTGATAATGTCCAGTCGACAACAAAAGGGAGGTCAATGCGTATTGGACAGGTACAAGACAATCGACTTTGGCGGGGGGAAGTCGTCGTTTTTGTGCGCGCGTCAACAGTGTGGACAAGTTGACGCCACCTGAAAGTTGACGCCATTCCGAGTTGAACAAGATGCCATCTCGCTGGCTGGCTCGATCTCTTTTTTCACTCAAATGCACTCGGTCGCCAGCATCACGATACTGTAGCTTCATGGTCACCACTCACGTCTCGAATGCTTTGATCTCGATCGGATCCGGATTGCCTCACCTTTTATGCTATGAGAGCCCTCCCCCGCCGCTGCCGCTGGAGTGGAGGGTCTGACTCACTGGCAAGGGGAAGAAGAATCGATGGCTGATTGTGGTGGTGCACGAAGCTACGGATACAATCCAGAGGGTCCTTTGTCACTACTGTACTGTAGCTCAAGTGATTGCAATGGCGGGCAGGTTTGCTCGAGATGTTCATTCCGGTGCCGACGCTCAACTCAGAGTCCCTGCAAGGCGTGGCTGTTGATTGGCGCGGTCGCAACGTCCTCCAACATCGCGCTCGGCATCTCAAGAGTCATTTACTATTGACTGTATTGGCAAGACTCTGGTCGGCGCTGTCACTGAAGAGCATCATAAGCTCGCTCGCACTACTGTGCAGGGTGATCACCTCGCCCCGTCGAACGGTGCATTCTGTAGACGCGCATGGGGTCACGCATCTTCAGTTTGTCGATGCCATGCGAAATCGTCCTGGGGTCAATGCCCCGAGTGGGGTCCATCAACACAACACGAACTCGCCTCGTCCTCTTGCTCACTCCCTCTGCAAGGCATGGCATGCCCCCGTCCCGAGAGTGCGCAAAGTCATCGTTCACCATCGATGTTGGCAGTTGTGTGGTGGCGGTCCTGACGTGCTGGAGAATCTGCACCACCAGCACCGTGAACCTGGACAGCACTCGCCGCTACTGTATCATAACTCAT
>SMMQ01001943.1:0-21207 GCA_008271595.1 [Pythium] brassicae (nom. inval.) | reverse complement strand
CGGTTCTTCTCACGGAGCGCGAGTAGCTTGAGCTCAGTCGACAACCGCGACCTGATGAGCCACAGAGACAAACACAAACGATCGCCCGCACAAGCGCGATGAGGAGGAGCCAGCGTCGCGGCGGAGCCACAGTCAGTGAGGGCCAGCGTCGACAGGGCCGCACGTACCGATGTCCGCGATACACCTTTTGGATCCTGATCGCCGCCGCGCGCTCGAGCGCTCTTTGTCGCGCCGCGTTCGCTCTCTTGTCGCGCATGATCCGCCTTGCGATCCGCCCTCTCGCTATCCGCTGGATCTTCGTGGCCGCGGCACTCCGGTGGCGCTCGATCTGCCGGCGAAGAAACTTGGCGCGTCCGAGGCGGCTGCGGTAGCGGCGCTGGATGATCCGCGCAGCTTGCGTGACGCGCCAGTTTCGGCGCAGCGCGGCGACTGTGCGGCGCGTCTTGCGACCTCTGTACAGCGCCTGGATCCTGCTCGCTGCAAGGAACCGCTTGCGCTCAAGCTTTATGGCCGCGGCTCGGCGTCGCGCTAGGTACCCGCGTACCCGCGCTTGGATCACGGTCGCGGCGTCCTGTCGCCGCTTGCTGAGCCGCTTCAGCCGGAGGAACTTGCACGCCACGCTGCCACGAAACTGGCGCTGGATCCGCGACGCAGCGGCGCTCTGCTGCACCAAGAGCTGCTGAGCCCGGACGAGCGCCGCGAACAGCCTCCCACGGTGGCCGCGCCACGCGCGCTGGAGGGCGCGGGTCGCGTCGAGCTCGAGCGCGAGCCGCTCCACCGCTTTCTCGCGCGCGACGTCCGACCACCACTTGGTCCACGCCTGCCGGAGCTTGCGCTGCGACCAGTCGAACAGGAAGCGGTCGAGCTTCTTCGAGCCCCTGTACAGGAGGTACGCGTGCAACTTCTCCTCCTGCTTCTCGCGCGCGACGACCTGGACCCACTGTTGAAACGCGACACCCTGGAGGTTGAAGAGCAGGCGACGGAAGATGCTCTCAACTTTGTCTCGGCCCCAGCGCTTGAAGTAGAGCTGCGCGCACACACACACAACGCCAGCGTGTGGTCGTGAGTACGCAAGACTGAGGGATGCAGCACGGGGCGGACGCACCCATCGCAGCCACTCGCAGGCGACGAACCGAAGTGCGGAGCTCGTTCGCGGGGCAGATCTTCTGCGCGAACACGATGTCGTGCTTCACGAGGCGCGTGAGGTGCTGCACGCTCGAGAGAGCGGACGCGAGCTCCTTCCGAAGGTCGCCGCTCCGGCTTGCGTGGGAGCTGTCGCTTGCGCCTCTGCCCCGGTTACGTCTCTGGTCTCGTCTCGGAGCCGCGCGTCGAGACTGGTGCCGCTGCGAGCCGCTGATGTCCGGTAGCTTCTTCTCACGACCCAGGAAGTCTGGTGTCGGCAGGCCACGAGGACCGCTCGGGTCACCACCAGTCAGCTCCGCCTCCAGCATCGCAATCTCTTCCAGCGACAGCCCGAGCGCCTCGCTCGCCTGCTTCCGCTCCCGATCTTCCTCGACGGTCTCGACCTCTTTCGCCGCGACTGCAAGCGCGGTTGCGGCAACGTTCACGGTCGGGAGCTTGAAGATCGGCAGCGCATGCTGTTGCGTCGGACTCGCAGGGTCGAGTCCGACTTCGAACGGCGTTTCGCCGGCGCTCGTGAGGATCGGGAGCATGTCCAAACTCGCTCGCAGCACCGGCAGACTCGTAGTCCCACTGTTGTCACTAATCGCTGCCGACCGCGGCTTCTTGTGTCTCAGGACGATGGGCTTGGAGCTGCCGCTCTGGTTCGGATGGCGCGCCAGCGTCTTCGATCGCATCATCGCCTTCAGGTCGCCCCCGGAGGCGGGCGCCTTTGTCGGGCTCGGCAGTCCGAGCTGCTGCGCCAACTGCTCGACGCTCGCGATCGCTGCAGCAGACTCGGCGTCCCCATCGCTCCTACTGTGCTGGAGGCCCGCGATCTTGTGCTGCCATTCCGCTTGGAGCTTTGACCGCGTTCTCTCGAGTTCCTCAAGCAGCCGGAGCTCATGGTTCGTCAACCGGTGCAGCGCGTCGGTGCGGGGGGAGACGGCGGGTTGAGCATCGCTCTGACCGCCTCGGCGCGGAGCATCGGGCGTTGGCTCCTCCGACTCTGCGGAGTCGTTCGCCTCGCTCGCGCCAACGCTGCGCGTGGGCTGCGGAAGCGACGCGGGGCCGCTCGCCTTCTTCGGTGCGCCGGCCAACGTGCCTCCGAAGAGCAGCATAAGAGGTGATGATGGCGCGAGCCCTCACAGCGCGCCGGTTGCTCTGTAAATAGAGCAGTGGCACTTGGAATTCGTGATGGCCTCGAGCGCGGCCAAAAGACCTCCGGCAACGCTGGACACGCACGCGCTCAGCGCGTGGCTTGCACGCGAGTGAGCCGCCGATGACCCAACCCCATGCACACAGCAGCAGCCACGCCGTGACCGTCGCCATTGAAATTAACTTACAATGCGTGTTCCGTCATCCGACTTCCCGACCGACCAACCAACCGACCAAACCGGCCGACTTTCTTCCTCTCTCACGGCGGCCCTGCCCTGGCACGCCGGGCACCGGCGGCGACGGCCACCTCATAGCTTAAAGTGCACGAGCATGAAGGTCGCAGCGAGGCTGAGGATGACGTGCGAGAGCGCGTTGTGGTTGAACGTCGACTTGGACGGGCTCACGATGAGCCCCTGCACGAGCCCGCTGCCGAGCTTGAGCACGTACACGAGCAGCTCGTTGCTCGAGTGGCTCCACTCCCAATCGAACGCCATGGCGCTCGTGACCGCGCCAAAGACCATGGCCGGGAGGTACCCGACAAAGAGGAAGAGCACGTGCATGTTGATGCTCGCCCAGATCGCGAGCGCGATGTACGCCGTGCCGGCGACCGCGATGATCGAGTACGCCCAGGACTCGCTCAGGTACCGGCTCGCGGCGAGCGAGAGCAGCGCAAAGTTGGTCAGGATCGAGAAGCCGAGCACGATGCGCCAGAGCGCGTCGATGAACCGGTCGACCGTCCCGCGCTGGACGTGGAAGCCAAACACCTCGGCGCGCAGCACGAGCGAGTCCGTCTGCTTGTCCGCGAACGCGCGCATGGCGGCGAACGCCACGTGGTGCAGCAGCCCGCCGAATGCGGCCGAGATGCCGAGCGCCACGAAGTAGATGAGGTACCACTGCTGGTCACTCTCGGCGCCGTCCTTCGACGCGAAGAGCGCCACGTAGACCGCGAACGCAAAGCACTGTACCGCGAGCAGGTAGTCGGTGATGAAGCACGCGGGCTGCGCGTCCCACTCCTCGCCGGCGGCGTCGCGGTACGACCAGAGCGACTGCTCGAGCTTCGACACCGTAGCGCGGCACGTCTCGGCCACGGTCTTCTTGCGCTGCTTGAGCTGCTGCGGGCGGGGCTTTGCCGGCGCGATCTCGACGCTCATGGTGTTTGTCGCGGATGCTCCTTCTCTCGGGGAAGAAGGGGGAGGGTGGGAAGGAGGCTTGTTGGGGAGGGAGAGCAAGCTGGTCGCTCGCTCACGCTTTCGTGCCGCCGCTCGCCGCTTGCTGAGACACTGTCTTCTTGCCGAGTGCGCTTGGCTGGCGGCCGCACGTGCGGGCTTGCTCGACTGATGGGCGGTCACGAGTCGGTCAGCATACTTTGATCAAGTGAAAAGAGTACCGTGATCACTTGTTTTCTACGCTAGCAGAGTCGCGAAAGAGAAGCAAGGAAAAACGCCAGGAGCTGGCGCTTTTCTGCTCCAAAAAAGGGAGATGCTAAAATTACAGTCAGGAGGGAATCTCGCGCGACAGAAAGAATACAAATTTATGATAAACTGTCCATTTTCAGAGATTCGTTAGTCAATTTGATGTCGCTGAAGTCCTCTTGAATGGAGCCATTTCAATTCCACATTCTCCTCCAGCGAAACAAGACGGAAGAGTGCCGGCATGCTGCCGCTAACTGCACCAATGCTCAGCACATAAGTTACGCGTCTCGCGCTGCAGCTTCCTCCGAGCCAACGAATGGACGCGTGCGCTGCGAGCTTCACACTACTAAAGCCTAAAACTCCACCTCCTGCTCGTCGTCGTCCTCGTTGTCGTCGTCGCCGGCGACATCGTCGTCATCCACGAGCCCTCGGTCGTCCAGCGCGTCTGCGTGGCACGGACGCGTGCGCCGCCGCCCGAGCGTATCGAGCGACACGAAGCTTTCGGTTGGGGACCTGAGCTCGCCGTGCGTGTCGTCTTCGCCTATGCTCGACGCCGAGGCGAAGAAAAAGCTCGAGAGCGGCGTGATCGGCGACGCCGACGGACGCACGTCCCAGTACCCGACGTCCCGCGTAAAGTCTGCGATCTTGCGCTCCGCGTGCACCGAGTTTGTGGGCGACGACACGCGGCTCGCACGCAGGATCGCGATCGTGTTGCGGTCGTCCACCAGGATGGAGCTCGGCAGCGCGTCCTGCGTCGCGTAGATCTCGCTCCAGTCGGAGAATCGGAACTGCCCGGACTCGCCCGTGACCGGAGACAGCGCGACCGTGTGGCTGCCCTTCACGCGCTGGCGCACCTGCCGCTGCGCGTTGAGTTTGCGCTTCACCGAGAGCACGAGTACCGCGACTGCACAGCCGAGAACGAGCGCGCTCAGTGCGCACGCCACGATGAACTGCCCCAGCGACATGCCGAACGGCAAGCCGGTTCCTTCCTTCCGACTGCTTCCTGTGACAGTGCTGTTGATGCCGCCGCGGCTGCCGGTGTCCGCGTCGGCCACCGTGCGCGCCTGCGTCTCGCCGCTCGAGAGCACGGAGACAGTCGTGTATGCAACAAAGTCGTGGCGCTGGTTCCTTTCGTTGCCCGAGACAACCACGTACGCCGCAAGCGTGTACTCGCCGGGCGTTGCAAACGCCACCTCATTGCTCGACCGGAACGCGACCGATTCGTTGCGCGCGAAGCTGCTCGCGTTTGCACGCTGGACCGCTGTCACGTTCGCGCTTTGAAACGCGTTGCTGAATGGATCGCACGCCGCGTTGTCGTCATGTGCCGCCGACGTGTTCCGTTGCGCGCAGACGTGGATGGCAGAGTGGGAGATCACAAGCGGCTTCGTCTCGAGAAGGCTGCCGCCCCCAGAGTTGCTGCTGTTGCTGCCCGAAACGATCGTCGCGAAGCTGTCGGGGTCTCCCGAGTGGCTCGGATCCACGACGGTCCACGTAATCTGCACCGCAGCGCCCGCACGAACGCTCGCGTTCGTGACCAACAGTACGACGGCGAGGGGACACGCAGCGCCAGACCCGCTCGCGACCAACGTGTCGGCGCGGACTGTGGTTGCGAGCGGGTTCATGCCGAGTGTCCAGCAGTACGTCGTGGTACCATCGCGCGCATACTCTGCGGCGGCACATCCGATTCGGTTCGTGAGAAAGAGAAAGAGAGAGAGAGAGAGAGAGAGAGAGAGAGAGAGAGACCACATGGCAACACGTTGCGATCTGCAACACAGTAACATACCTGCCGCTGAGGCCGTGACAATAGCTTCAGTCAGGCTGTCGGCCGCGATAGCTGCGCAGATTGCAGCCCTGTGCCAATAGGAGCGCCAGCGTATTCTCGCCATCCGCCGCCCGCAATCTCGTTCGCGCCGAGTCGGTTCTTGCCGGAATGAACGGGAGAGATCGTGCTGGTGCGAGAAGCGCCGAGTGCTCCGATGCGAGAAGAGCCAGGCAGAGAGAAGCGCGACGTTCTCGGCGCAGTGGCAGAGTAGACGGCGGAGGAGCTGGCAGGCGAGTCGCGTGAAGGGTGCGAGTGGGTGGGTACTTTGGTGAAGACGTCCTGTGATCTACTTGGCAGACGCCTCTCGTGGTTGCAGGTCGCTGCGCAAATGGGAGATTATCTGTCGACCGACCGTGCAGCCTTCGATGAGCTCGTTGCTTCCAGCGTCACGCGCGACTCGGCCGATGGATCACCAGTGGTGGTGGTGGTGGAAGCGCTGAACATTGGCTGCGTTTTCTTCGAAGTTTCACTCCTTCATAACTTAATGAAACTCGATCGCACCGCTTCAAGGACGCCCGTTATGACTTTGTTAACGAGACCTCTTAAAATTGAATCTTGAAGTGGTCACATTTTCGATCTTCTCAACTTTGGAGCGCATGCACATGACGACGCTGAACTCACATGAACATGCCGCCTGCTGCGGCATGCTGCTTCGCGCGTGTCGTAGAGGCCAACAGCGCGCATTAGAGTCGTTGCTTTGCGTGCATTCGACGCGCTTGCTTCAGGCAGCGCCCGTCCGCCACAAACGCCGACTCGCCGCGTTTGCGGGACCCGCCCGCGTTCCTCCTCGTCGTCTCTGCCTCCACGGATGGTATCACAAAGTCCTCTGACAACAACCGCCTTCACGACAGCGCGCGGTACCGCCTGCGGTGCGCCCGCACGCGCATGAGCGTCACGCAGCACGCGAACGCGACGCCGCAGAGCGCGATCGCGACCAGAAACACCGGCCGGAAGCACTCGGGCCCGAAGCACTTGGCGCCGTCATCGCCGCCCCGTGCGCTGGCAGCGCGCTCGTAGAAGAACGACGACATCGGACTAAAGACGAACGGGTACCCGATGCAGTTCGCGACGCTGATGAGCCCGTAGTTCTTGCCAAAGTGGCGCAGCCCGAACGCCTCGCGGATGATGACCGGGAACGTCCCGAACATCACGCCCTCAGCCACGCCCGCCATCGTCACCGGTACAAGCAGCGCGCGCGCCGGGACGACAAGGAACGCCGCGAGCGTGAGCGCTGTGAGCAGCACGGAGAGCGCTGCGAACGCGGCGCGCGGAAGGCGCGCGCGCGCCACCAACCGGTCGGACGCGACGCCGGTCGCGAGCCGCGCGAGCGTGTTGCTCATCGCGAAGCTCGCGACCATGAGCGGCACCTGCTCCATGGGTCCGCCGAGCGACTCGACGATGAACGCGACGTTCGACATGACGAACAGGCACGCGCCGACAGCGACGAGGACCGCAGCGAAGAGCAGCCAGAAGCGCGCGTCCGAGAGCAGCGCGACGCCCGTCACATCGTCCTCGTCCTCCTCCTCACTCGCCAGCTTGCCGTGCGCCGGGTCGTCCGGCAGCGCGGTGCCGGCGTTCGCGTCCACGACCTCCGAGTCGCGCCGCCGTGTCGGCGCGCTGCGCAGGAACGCGAGCCAGCCGACAGCGCAGAGCGCGAGCAGCAGCGCGCCGAGGAACGCAAAGTAGCCGCACACGTCGCCGTCGAACGCGCGGTGGTACACGAGCGCGAACACCGCGCCACCGCAGCTGTACGCCGACGTGAGCGCCGCCATCACCTTCCCGCGGTGCGCGTCGCCGAACACGCCCTCGTTCGGCACGATGGACGCGAAGATGCAGAACGCGCTGAGCTGCCCGACGGCCACGAGCGCGAGGCCGAGCAGCAGCGGGCTCACGCGCTCGGGCGCGTACGCGAGCGCGGCGGCGAGCAGCCCGTAGACGAGCAGCAGCCCCGCGCCGGCGAGCGCGATGCTGCGGTGCGGCCCGAGGCGGTCGAACGCTACGCCCGGCAGGTACGACAGGTACGAGCCGAGCATGGCGAGCGATGAGACGGTGCCGATGCCTGCCTGCGAGTAGCGCAGCAGCTCCTTGAGCTGCGCATTCCACGCCGAGATGGCGTACAGCGAGCCGACGCCGAGCATCACGGCCAGCCCTGCGAGCAGGCTGCACACGCGGCGCAGCTCATCGCGGCGCATTAGCAGTCGGCCGGTATGTGCACTAAATGCTGATTGGTGGACAATTGAGCTTGAACTGAGGGTCTTGTCAACGGAACTCGCACGAAGCAGGGGCCGACGGTCCCCCAATTCTGCGCGTCAGGCTCTCTCTACTCTCTCGCAACGCATCGCCAGACAACGAACGGCGCGTTGACGTACCGCAATGTTAGTGACTGGGAGGATGGAGCGTGATCCATTCACTCTCGAGAATCTCGCCCTTGTTCCTCCACACTTGCTCCATATCCGGACGTCTGAAGTACTGCTCTCCTCTTGCGTTCCGAACACGAACGATGCTGAGACTCGCTGGGCAAAGTACCGCCAGGACGAAGGTCATCGCCGAATCGAGTTCGGGTCCTGGGCCACGAACAAAGTCCAACTCGTGGCTCCCGTTGAATCTGTGACCAGACCAGTTCAGAGATCCGTGGATGAGAATCATGTTGTCAATGATGCAGATCTGATAGTCACCGCGTTAGACCACAGCACCACGGCCAATCGGCGCGTACTTCTGCCGAGCCGCGAACTTAAGGCTCGCGACGAGCGCGACGCAGCTGAGGCCGATGACGAGCAGGAACACGGGCCGGAAGCACTCGTCGCCCAGGCATTTGTCGGCGTCGCCACCGCCGCCGCCACTGCCGCGCGCCGCTGCCTGGCGGTAGACGAACGCGCCGAGCGGGTTGTAGAAGAGCGGGAAGCCGACCGCATTCGCGACGCTCATGAGCCCAAAGTTCGTGCCAAAGTGCCGCGCGCCGAACGTCTCGCGCGTGAGCACGGGGAACGCGGCGAACATGACGCCGTCCGCGACACCCGCGAGCGTGATGGGCACTGCGAGCAGCGACGGCGGCAGCGCGAGGAAGAGCGCGTGCGTCGCGGCCACGAGCACGGCCGCCGCCGACACAAAGTACACGCGCGGGCAGCGCGCGAGCACGAGGTCGGAGGCCACGCCGCCGCCGAGCCGGCCGCCGCAGTTGCCGACCGAGAAGAGCGCGACCATGGCCGGCACGTGCGCCACGGGCCCGCGCCGCGACTCGACGATGAACGCGATGTTGGCCATCACAAAGAGCGACGAGCCGACGAGGATGAACACGGTCGCGAAGAGCAGCCAGAAGCGCGAGTCGCGCAAGAGCTCTCGGCCCGTGATGTCGGCTGCTTGCACCACGACCACGTGGTGGTGGTGCTCGTCGTTGTCCTCACTGCTGCTGCTGCTGCTATACTCGATCGCTGGCGGCATGAACTCCTCCATTGCTGTCGGGTGCGGCAGCAGGTGCTTCTCGCGCTCTTCTGCAGTCTCGCGGTACAGCGCGAGCCACGCGAAGAGGAACACCGCGAGCAGGAGCGCCGCCATGAAGCGGAAGTAGCCGGGCACGTCCTCGTCAAAGTAGCGCGTGTAGAGCAGCGCGAAGAGCGCGCCGCCCGCGCTGAATGCCGCGAGCTCGAGCGCCATGATCTTGCCGCGGTGCTTGTCGCCGAAGAGCCCCTCGTTCGGGCCGAGCGCCGCGAACACGCCAAAGTTGCTCGCCTGCCCGAGCACCGCGAACGCGACACCGACCGCGAGCGGGTGCATGAGGGCCGGCTGCGCCACGATGCCCTGCGCGAGCGCGAGGTAGACGGAACAGAGCAGCAGCGCGCCGACGAGCACGCTGCGGTGCGCGCCGATCGCGTCGAAGGCGGCGCCGGGCGTGACGGAGAAGTAGGCGCCGAAGGACGCCATGGAGCCCACGAACGAGATCTCTGCCTGCGAGTACCCGAGCGCCGCGCGCAGCTGCGCGTTCCACGCTGAGATCGCGTGGTTCGAGCCCACGGCCGCCATCAGCAGCACGCCCGCGCCGACGCTCACGTAGCGGCGTGCCAGGCGCTGCGGCGGCTGCGCGAGTGAGTGCGCATTCGCATCTTTCTGCACAGCCACCACTCCCATCGACCGAGAGAAAGAACGAGTGATGAGCAAAAGACTGGTTCCACGACGTACAATACCGGTACTTTGTGTTACAATACCGGTACTTCGTTTCAGGTTTGACAATCAAAAACGTGGTCAACACACTTGACAATCACATGAGGCGCTCGGCGCCGCTCGCGCGCGCGTTGCGCAGCTGGTCGCAGGGCCGAGAGGACGCGCGCTTCCAGTTCAAATGCACGGCGTGCGGCAAGTGCTGCACTGGTCGCGGTGGCCGCGTGCGTGTGAACGAGCGCGAGGTGGCGGCGATCGCCTCCGAGCTGCGACTGTCGTCCACCCAAGTCGAGGCGCGCTACCTGCGACGCCTTCCGGACGCTGCTGACCAATCCGTCAGCGACAGCGACGGTGAGACCCAGCAGATACAACAATGGACGCTACGGCAGACACCGGAGGACTCCCAGTGCGTCTTCCTCGATGACACAAAGTGCTCGATCTACAAAGGTGTCGGAGATCTGCTCATTCTTGCTCTGTTGCAATGGATGGCAAGCGCGAACTGCTGATAACTGACCAAGTAGTCGGTTGATCATCTGCCTGGTTGCCCGCCCGACCTGTTGCGGTATGTTGCTGGGTTGCTCGTTGCCCTCTAGCTCGCCCGACGCAGTGCCGCACGTTCCCGTGGTGGCCGCAGAACCTCATCTCGGACTACGACTGGCAGCTCGCTGCCCAGGACTGCGAGGGCATCACGCTGCCTGCAGAAGGGGAGGCGTCCTCGGCGGAATCATCGACAGACTCGACGCAGTCTCCAGCGCCAGTCTACTCGTTCGACGACATTCTCCCGCAAGTGATCCTCCACGATGTACGTCCGCTTTCGTGGCCGACTCGGCATCGTCATCGTCTTCGTGTGTGTGGATCAGAGTGCGTGGGGAGTGGGAGGCACGAGACTGAGCCCTGACGCTCCAACCGCTGCGTGCCTGTCTGCGTACCTGTCTGTCTATCACCCGCCTGCTGGCCCCCGTGAGCAGATTCACCGCTCGGGGGAGAACTACACGTACGAGAAGCTCGAGCAACTGCTCGCCGACCTCCAGGAGGTCGACGCGGACTTTGTGGACGAGTACAAGCGCGAGTTCTTCACCAACTTCTCGCGGCGCGTCGTACATCAGGACGCGCACGTGACAGTGCTCGATACGTTCGCGCAGGGTGTGGCTCCGACGCGATGCTTCTTCTTCAACGACCGGATCCACCTGGTGCAGAGCGAAGTCGCGCTGGTTGAGCGCGTCACTGAGACAGAAGAGGCAGCCGCAGACAGCGCAGACAACACGGACGCAGCGGTGGACCGCAGCGCGCTGGTGCTGGACGTGCACCGGGCGATGTGCATCCCGTTCGCGGCAACGGGACCCGCACACGCGCTGGACGGCGAACGGCAGACGGCAGCACCCAGCTCAGCGCTCCACGTCGCTGTGATCGGGTCCGGCGCTGCGTCGCTCCCGCTGTTTCTGCTCGCGCACGTGGACGCCGTGAGCCGAGTGGACGCGGTGGAACCGAGTGCGGCAGTGAACAGCGTCGCCCGCGCGTTCTTTGGCCTCGCGGCGGCGGAGAAGCGCGACCGTCGGCTCCGCGTCCACGAGGTCACAGGCGAAGCGTTTGTCGATGCGCAGCTGCGGGAGGCGGGAACCAGCGCAGCGTACGACCTCATCCTGGTCGACGTCGAGTCCGGAGACTGGGACGAGCGCGGCGTCAAAGCGCCACCGCCTTCGATGCTGTCGTCGGCGTTCCTCGACGCTGTGCGAGCGCTGTTGACGCCGTCGGGTGCGTTGGTGGTGAACGTGATCGCAGAGAGCGACGCGGCTCTCGAGCGCGTCGAGCGGACGCTCGCGAGCGCGTTCCCCAGTGGCGGGATCGTCTTGGAGCTGAGGAAGAACGCCGTGTTCGTCCTCGCGGCGAGTGTGCGCCACCCGTTCGCTTCACTACTGCCGAGC
This sequence comes from [Pythium] brassicae (nom. inval.), assembly GCA_008271595.1. NCBI lineage: Eukaryota > Oomycota > Peronosporomycetes > Pythiales > Pythiaceae > Globisporangium > [Pythium] brassicae (nom. inval.). Next base: position 9,622 of record SMMQ01001943.1, on the reverse strand, counting down.
GACGTGGCGGCTGGCGCTGACGTTCAAGAGCCACTCGCGGCGCTGCTGAGCCGCGACGTCTTCCAGCACCAGCGCGTCAGGTCTCCCGAACTCGTGCGATCTGCGAAAGCGGCTCGGAGGCTGCGGAGAGCGACGTGATGAGGCGGGACGCCAAACGCAGCGAACCACACAATACACAACTACATTACTCCTTGTGCTTTGTGGGTGGCTTCTGTCTGCTCTTCCTGCTGCTGCTGCTTGAAACGGAACACGAGCAGCTTGCGGTGGCGGTCGCTGGTCACGACCATGGTGCAGTGCGCTTCCCGTTTTCGCTCCCAGCGGCTGCTCACCGAGATCGCGTCAAACTCGACGCTCGGCTCGCTGCTCTGCTGCAGTCGGATCGGCGCGCAGCAGCTCTCCCCCGAACGGAGCGACAGGATCTGCACCGTGTTGTGGATCAGAGCAAAGAGGAAGTGGCTTGACGACGCGCTGGGGCCCTTCAAGCTCGTCTTGATCGCTGGAAGCGCAGTAGTAGTAAGCGTGAAACGAGGCGGCGCCGACGGTGCAGGAGAAGCGCCGTCGACATCGAGTTGGATCTGCGTCGGGGCCACGTGCACCGAGTCTGCGAGCAAGAGCAGCTGGTAGAAACGGACTCTGCCGGTGCTGCTGATAACCCTGCCTCTCTTCTTCGTAGTCGCGCTGCGGCCCGCTGCAAAGAACACCATCAGCACCACGCGCGTCTTGTCGGCGGTTGCTGCGATCTGCAGGATCACACCACGCGGCTGCGTCTCTGTGCTGCCGTCAGTGTTGTCGCGCGCGTCGAGGCTTAGACGATACCGACGCGACGGCACGAACCAGCCACAGCCGGAGAAGTGGTCCGTGTCGTACTCCCACTCGAGGATGGTGGCGTCGCTGTCGATGCTCAGCAGGCTGCTGCGTTTGCGCTTCACGTGTCGGCTCAAGGCGAAGAGCACCGGGTGCTTGTGGCCGCAGAAGAACTCGCGCTGGATGTCGCGGACCCGCAGCTCGCGGTTCGCGAGATCGGACGGCAGCGGCGCGTCGAATCTCGCTGCAACGTCGCTCGGGTGGGTCCCCGCCATGTTGATCTTGAGGATGTCGCCGTCCGCGACGCCGCACAGCACGCTGGTCTGTTCACCGAGCAGCGTAGAGGACGAGTGGAAAGTGGCGCAGAGGATGACAGGCGGAGCAGGCGCCGTCGACGCGCTCTTGTCGATCGGCACCAGCTGTCGCACCTCCTCTGTGACAGCGGGTCGAGCACACGCGTCCGCGTTGATCTCAACGAGCGACTCGAGCGGGAGCGGCTTCCACTTGCGAGGATCGTCGACCGCGAAGCAGCCGCTCGCGTGCTGTCCACTCCCGGAAGCTCTCTGCAAACTGAGCACGCGAACCGCGTGAAGCTGGTTCAGAGTCAGGATCCGTGTGCCAGAGGCGCTGAGAGCGATCCTCGACACGCTCGCCTTTGGCGACTTCGATGGGGACGAGTAGCTCCGCAGGAGCAGCGGTGGCGTTCGCTGCAAGTCCCACACGAGAACCTCTCCGCTTGCGGTGCCGACGACGCACACCCGTGCATCAGACGACACTTCGACAGCCGATGGGTGCGAGAAGCTGGACGGAATCGCGACTCGGTCGACTTCCACTAGCATCTGCTGCCAGAGCTTCTTCTCCGACGCTGTTGAAGTCAAGAGAGAGGGAGAGGGTGCTGTCGATCCATCGCGAGTCGTAGTATCTGCTCGTAGCTCTACGATGTCCACCTTGTACTTGTCGAGGACAAAGCGGCTGTGGGGAGTGTCCATCGCAGCCGCTTGGTCGTCGCCACGAATGGCTGTTGTGCTCTCGCTCGGTTTGCTGGCGCTGAAGAGTCCGAAGCGCTTCTTCTTCGGAGACTTGGGCAGTGTCTGTGGAACGTTCGTTGCTGATCCGCTCTGTGTCGCTGCGCTAACCTTCTTGACGTGCTGGGAGCTCAAGTGAAGAGGCTGCACGCTCTCACGTGTCAGCGTGGCGTCCAGGATCACGCACTGGTTCCGAGTGGTCTTGAGTTGCTCGAACACGGAGCTAAAGAGCACTCTGGACAGAGGCGGCGGCGACGCCTGGGTGCTCTCTTGTGCGGAGGACTTCGACGCCGTGGCGCTCTCGCGTCCTCTTCCTCTTGTTGCTTGCGTGGCGCTACGAGGAAAGAGCACGTCCTTGAGCACAGACGACACGGAGGCGCGAACGCGCTTGCAGCTCGCCTCGAGCTCTCGATGGATGTCTCGCGCCAGCTCATCCAGAACCTCGTTCTGCAGCACCACAGTAAGAACCGTCAGCTAGAGAGCATGTCGGAGCTCTCTCTCTCTCTCTCTCTCTCTCTCTCTCTCTCTCCAGATACACAGGACTTGCTTGTCATGCAACGTACGATGATGGAGGCGAGCAGCCAGTATGCCAACGCGGATCGAGCGCGCAGGTTCGACTCTCGCTCGATCACGCCGTGCGTGACGCACCACCGCTCGAGCTCCTTCTCGAGGAGCTTCTTCGCGGGCCTCGACGCCGATCGCACGGCTACTTCCTCTGCCCAGGCGAACACGAGCGCTCGGACAAAGTACACCGCCTCGTACTGAGCAGGAGCGTACGACTCGATCCTGAGGCTGCCGTCGTAGAGCGACGCACGCTCGGGTGCAGCGTCGGCAGCCAGCAACGCGCTCGCATATCGACGACGCTCAGCGATCATCCGCTCGAGCGCTTCGATGCGCGCGTCTCCTTCCTGGACGTTCGCCTGCGCGTTTCGCAGTGCAAGCTCGACAAACTGGCGCGCAGATGCTTGCTCGGCTCTCGCCGACTGAATCTGCTCGACCTGGAGCCCGCTCTGGTTCAGAGACTCGAGGATCGCGTTGAAGTCCAGCTGCGGGACTTCCGTTCCTCTTTCTGGTTGAGCTCTCAAAGCGTCTGTAGGTGAGTGTGCTGAGAGGGTCTGAGAGGAGGAGGTGCTCTCGCTCAGGGTGTCCGTCTCGCTCGCTGGCGACGTCGAGAAGAACGTCTTGATCGCTTCCTGTTGGTTCGACGTCAGGATCTCCAGCGCACGCTGCTTGCGGATCCGAATGACATGCGCCTTCTGGCTCAGCGCCTCCTTCTCGTGCTCGAAAGCCAGCAGTCGGGCGTTCAGACGCTCTACTGCTCGCTCGAACTCGAGGCGTCGTCGCTCCTGGATCTCCGCTGCGAGCACCTGCAGCGGCTCTTTCTCACGCGCACGCTCACCCTGCTGTTGTGTCCGATGTTGCTGTGATTGCTGCTGCTGTTGCTTGCCATCTTCACTCGAGTGCGTCCGCTTCACCACCTGCGCGATGAAGTCGAGGTCCATCCGGCCTTTCGCGAGCTCGGCCTCGAACACGTGCGTCTTTGCGTGCACGAGCGCCTCGATGCGAGACGCCTCGGACCGCGCGTGCTGCTCCTGCTTCTCCTCCAGCACCTGGAGTTCGGCCTCCAGGCGCAGCTCCAGCGCCGCGAGCTCCTTCGCCCTCGTCTGCAGCGCCTCGACCTCGACGCGCTTCCGCACGATGCTCTCGACTCGCGCCTCGCGGTCGCGCGTCTCCCACTGCCGGCGCTGCTCTGCGTCCGTCACCTGCGCGCTCGTGCGCTCGTGCGCTCGGAAGGAGGCGACTTGGCTCTGCACTGCGTCGTGCTCGGCAGTCGCTGTCTGTAGCTCGTCCTCGAGCGCTTGGAAGTCTTGCACGAGCTTCTGGTAGTGAGCGTACGCGCTGGGCTTGCTTGGATGCCGAGTGGCGCGGTCGAGGCCACTGCGGTGCGCCAGCGGGGAAGAGTGGAGCTCGTCTCGCCTCTCGTCGCGAGCCATCCTCGCCCGAGCGAGAGAAAGACAGTGACGGAGAACGACGTCACTCAGTGAAGTGAAGCGGCGCAGGCGTTTCTGCTTACTTAGTACGAGTCATCGTCGTCGTCGTCGAACTCGTCGTACTCGTGCGGACCGTCGGGCTCTTCCGCTTCGTCGTCTGCGTCCTCAAAGCCTGCTTCGTAGTCGCTCCCGTTCTGCGTTTCGCCTGCAGGTGCAGGTGCAGTGACTGTTGCAGTTGCAGCGGGAGAACTGGCAGCGGGACCCAAGACGGGGTCGGGTGACGGAGCGCGAGTGACCTGTTGGCGCATATCCTCGACCGACACTGATGCAGCCGCTTCCATCGCTGCCGCTTCGTGCTCGAGACCAGTTGCTTCGGTGTCGGCTGCAAGTGGCGGTGCTTCCCACTCGGACGGTGCTTCAGCAAATGCAGTGTCGAGATTCGGATCGTCTAGAGCAGTCGCTGGACCGTGTGCGTATGTTGTCGCTTTCTCTGTGGCGCTCTCTCGTGTGGACGCTTCTTCTGTGACTAAGGGCGGAAGTGCGGGTCCATCGGGGATGACACTGCTGACTTCACTGCTGGGAACGCCTTCGAGCGTGTCGATGACAGTCGTGTCCTTCCCAGCGTCCTCTCCGACAACGGAATAACCAACAACAGCGCCAGTGGCCACAGCGACGACGTTTTTTGGCTCGGCACCCGCAGCACAGCCTGGTTCTGCGGCGCCAACAACTCCACCGACTTGATGACCATCGCTTTCACCAATGAGATCGTTTGCCGGAGCTTCTGCGGCTTGGATCAGCTCAGCGCTGCACGTGGACTCGGGTACTGAGGTGGCTTCGTCCTCGTTTGGTCTCGCGCGTGTCGAGACTGCGGACTCGTGCGAGCTGCTGACGTCGAGAAGCGGAGACATGGCTTGTTGTTCGGCAGTCAATTCGGGTTTGACTGGTGGTTGTTTGGGCTCGAGCTGATGATGAGCGGCGCCTTCGAATCGAGTAGCGTCGGCCACAAGATCGGTGATCAGCTCAACTTGAGCCAGGATCTTCGTCGATGAAAGAGGTACCGTCAGCTCATCCCAAGGAGCTGCGTCTACCGTGAAGAGCTCTACGCATTCGCTTGGGCTGTCGTGGGTGTGGCGCGTCTCCCTTGAGCTCACTGAAGCTTGATACGCAGAGGAGGACTCGAGGAGAGTCTCACGGTCTCCAGCGCAGTCGTCTTCGCCCTCGACACGACGACCATTCACGAACACCACGTCCTCAAACCCCTGGAGCAGCGCCAGATCGTCTTCGTTGTCGCTGTCGCCGGCTGTGTTACGGCTCGCTCGAGCGTCGTGGTACGCGCTTTCTTCGTTGCTGTCGCGTCCCTCCAACAGCCGGAGGACATGCGACTCGAGGCTGCTTGGAGAGTCGTCGTCACTCGGTGTCATCAGCTCCAAGTCGCTGTCATCAATGTCGCTTCGAGATGCAGGTGCGTTTGAGTCCAGCAAGTGTGACGCCGAGGATTCACTTGCGCTTGACGTTAGCATCAGCGACGCTTCTGTCGAGCTCGCCGAGTCGCTGCGTGGCGACGAATACCGTGCAGATCGGAAGGACCCGCTCGCGGTGGTGCGCGGAGGCTGAGGGCACCAAACCCCAGCCTGTTCGTGAATTTCACGAACACCACGTACTCAAACCTCTAGCCTAGCGCAACTGACGTCGTTGTTTGTTGTCCTCGGGCGCCTTGTTTCCGCAGTATTGAATACGACGCGTTGACATGGAGTTGCTGCGTGGCGTGTCTTTCTTCTTGGCATGTTGAAGTCGACTTCAAGAAGATGCTTGAGGTGGTCCACTTGATTCTTTTTTTTGAAAAACTCAGGTCATTTTTTGCCGAAAAATCGAATTTGATGTGGTTGCTTTGAAGAGCCGTAGGCAAGCCACGCTTCGTGGCACCACCACCACACATGCTTGCTTTGCTGCGTTGTTAGCTTGGTCGGACGGATTGCTGCTGCTGACAACGGGAAGCAGAGCACCCACATCACTCTGCACATCTTTCATCCAAGCAAGTCTCCAAAACGCAACGGCGAGCGCGTGGCTCGCCTCGTGGTCCAATCCCAATGCTCGACCGACCGCTCGTTCACGAGCACGCTTCGTTGAATTACAGTACTTTCCATGTATCGCAACTAGTGCATTTGACCTGATTAGCTCTCTGCGGACTGCTACTCAACCTATATCAGGCCATATACACTGATTATTTACCAGGTAGTCCGTCGCTGACTTCCATGAAAAACACTCTGGCTCTCAAGCAGACTGTTCTTCATTCACGCTGTGACAGAACCGTTCACTTCACAAGCACTCACTCACTTGCGAGCAAGTCAGCAGGCAGGCGCTCTCTCGCTTTCTTCACGCAGTGGGCCGCCGCCGAGACGACGCCGAAGAACCCGCGGAAGACGACGACGACGACGATGGTGCGCGCGGCGCTCGCGGTGCTGCTACCGGCGCTGCTGGCGGCGCCCGCGGCCGGCTTGAGCTCATCGCCGCCGTCGCTCTACGGTGCGCTCCGATAACAGCAGCAGCAGCGTGCGCCTTGCTTTTCTTACTCGGGAATTGTATGGAGGCTCGCTCACCCCGCATTGTCCGCGAAACAGACTACAAGTACGACGGCAAGACGACGTACTGCTACGCCGTGGACCAGGGCCTCGACGTGCAGAACCTCGACTTTGCGTACGTGCGCGTGCAGGCGTCCGGGTCCGACTGCCCCGTGACGCTCTCGATCTCGCGCTCGGCCGGCCCCGGCGCGCTGCTGCCGCTCGCGGACACCGAGTTCGAGTTCACGGCCACGCTCAACCTCGCGAGCAACGCGTTCAACCTGCACGCGCTGCCGACGTACGTGCCGGCGCCGATCACCGGCCGCCCCGTGCAGATCGGGCACGCGAACGTGCACACGTGCTCGCGCACGACCGTGTGCGACGTCTTCCGCACGGGCTCGGCGCGCAAGATCACGGAGCAGGAGTCCGCGAACTTTACGGGCGACGCGGCCACGTTCCGCCAAAAGTTCGCGTTCGACCGCGGGGGCGAGTACAACGTGTTCGCGCACATCATCATCCCGCCGGCGAACCCGCAGAACTCGAGCTACCACTTCATCACGTTCATGACGGCGACGGTCGCGGCTACGGGCGCGGGCGCCGCCGACAGCGGGCTCTCGACCGCCACAATCATTGGGGTTGTGGTCGGCGGTGTCGCGGTCGTGCTGCTCGCGGTGCTCGCGATCGTGTTCTGCAAGCGCACCAAGCCGGCGGACCCGGGCGACGACATGTTCCGCAGCAGCGGCGGCGGCTTCATGCCGACGCTCACAACCAAGACCCGCTCGGGCGTCGAGTGGCAGCAGCAGCCCGAGTCCGAGTTCCGCATCAAGGACTCGTACCACTCGACGCGCACGCAGTCCGAGTTCTTCCAGCCGCCGGGGTTGAGCGCGAGCGCGCTCGCGTTCCACGAGCGCCTGAGCAGCCGCCAGCCCAAGACCGCGTCGTCCTCCGGCTCGTTCCGGGATGGCGGCGCGTCGCCCAAGGCGAGCGACGGCGGCTACGGGGGCTTCGGCAGCCCGGCGGCCGCCGCACCGGGCTCGCATCACTCGCACGTCCGCTCGGGCCATCACGGGCCGCCGCACCACCACAGCAGCGGGAACATGAGCGGCGGCTACTATTCGGGCGGTGGCGGCGGCTTCCACAACCCGGAGCTCAACGACTTCCGCATCCCGAGCGCCATCATCAACTCGTTCGAGAGCGACAACTCGATGGGCACGTCGCTCGGCTTCAACGCGGACTCGCACTACCACTACACGCCGTACCACGGCGGCGGCGGCGGCAATGGCGACGCCCCGCATTTTGACCGCGAGTCGGACCTCTCGTCTCTCGGCGACGATGACGAGATCGAGCGCCGGCGCCAGCGCGCGCAGACGGGCGAGCTCAAGACGCTGGACGAAGGCCGGCTCTCCGACGTCTCGGTGGCCACCGTGGACTTCACGTTGCACCGGCCGCAGCCGCCGCGCGCGATGCAGTACCAGGCGCTCGATGAGAGCGGAAGCAACTGGAACTCGGTCCGGTCCACGGACACGTTCAATTTCCACGACACAGCCAACTTTGCGCCGTCCACGGCGCCGCCGGCACCGCCGACCTCGAGCTTCCAGTCGGTGTCTCGGCCTGCGCCACCAAGCGCGTCGGCGACTACAAAGGGCGCGGTGGACCCGCGCGAGGCGCGCACACTGTCGGACGGCGAGAGCTACGAGTTTTAGCTGCGTGTTGCTGGCGCCGCGCCAAGTTGGGAAGAAAAGGTTGCAGATACAGCGGCGCCCAAGGGAGCTCGTCCGTCCAGCGGGTCGTTGGGAACCCAAGCGGGGAGATGAGGTCCGCCCGCCGCGCGCGCGAAGTCGCCAGCGGGTGGCGCTCGATGTCAGGATGTTGTCGATCATGCCTCGCGCGGTTATTTAATGTTGGTGAACTCTCTCTCTTACTCTTTTTGTTCTCTCTTACTCTACAAATTTCTCTTTTTTTCTACAAATCTCTCTCTTTCTCATCAGATCTCTCTCTTTCTTTTCAGATCTCTCTCCCTCTCACCCTCTTTTCCACTTGTTTTTTTATAACTGGAGTGCAACCGAAGCGCAGTCAGACATCTTGCGAAGTCAAAGTCGATCAGCTCGCGCCAGACAAGGAAAATCGTCGGGTGCGTCTCGCGCCTCACTGACGCCTTTGCCGAGCTTGTCGGGCCCGCTGCTGACAACTAGAACGGGGCCCTGGCGGCGTGCGAAGCGCAAGTTGAGGTCGCAAGTGCTCCGATGCTTTCAAGAAACAGCGACGCAGTACGAGGAAGCTAACAGGGCATTCAATGAAACACGCGTATGTGAGAGCTAACAGACTCGGCGTGGCTGGTGTGCGCAGGACCCGAAAGATGGGGCGATGCGACTGCCAGCTGAGCTCACATGGCAGCCTGGCAACGAAGAAACAAAGCGACCGAGAAAGTCCAGTCGCAGCAGTGATACGAGACCCGAGCAGCCCACGTTCAGTTGTCGCCGGTGGTACCGACTCACAGGCAAGACTACCGGATCCGACGAGTTGCTAGCGGCCGTTGTGCCGCCACTGCGATGCGCAGCCTTGACAGCCCCGGCCGAGTCTCAAAGGAATCGGCCAGGCACCGTCGATTCGACCAAGTCTCACGCAGTCGCCTTCGCCGCAACGCCGGCTTTTGACGGGAGACATGGCCAAAGGCCGGCGACGCGGCTCTACGACGAAGTCTACGGTATGACGACACCCCCGTCACCGAGCAAATGGGCAGCAGGCGACACGTTCACACCGCAGAACATGAAGCGGCTCGTGAACAAAGCGTACGCGAGGAACAACACGACAGCAAACGGACGCAGAGCACTGGAGCGGAAGGCGCTCAAGGACCACATCTACCTCCCCGCGCTGCACAAGACGCTGAGGCGCTTCCAGAGCCCTCGGAATGACGACGCAGCACGTGACAATAGCGGCGACGCAGAACATGGACGCACACGAAGTGGGATGCAAGCGAGACTGCCGACTGAACCAGCAAGAGCGAAACCGCGGATTCCGGTCGGAGAAATCTTACTGTCATCCCAGATCCAAAGCCTGCAGGATGAGCTCCGGCGACAGATTCGCTCGAGCTCGTCCATTACTGCTGCCACGAATCGGGTGCTCAGCACCGGTAGCGCCGCGGTTTGGTACCCTCAGCCTCCGCGCACCACCGCGAGCGGGTCCTTCCGATCTGCACGGTATTCGTCGCCACGCAGCGACTCGGCGAGCTCGACAGAAGCGTCGC